>CANUEY010050914.1:0-13823 GCA_948099555.1 Croton setiger | reverse complement strand
AATGATATGCTTATAACTTTTGAATTAATTATTAGGATGTTCACATGTTGAAGTATGCAAACTATCCTATATACCTATAAATGCTTATAGATTGTGAATGGCCAAATGGATCCTTATAGGATCAAAAGAAATGATGTATGTCTTATAACATGCTATATATGTGAATTGGTATATGTATGTATATGTATATTTATATGTATATGTATGGGAAACAAAATTAGTAGTAACGTCACTCGACGTATGATAAAAAAAATGGTCTGTTTTATGACATAGGAATATAGAATGAGGTGTTACATAAACATTCAAACAATAAAGAAAGGAACATCAAATTATCCAGATGATAGAAGCAAGCATCACACTTAGTCTGGTTCCCAGACTAACCCATTCATATCGGATAATTAAATTGAAATAGAAAAGGAGAATAGAAATCAATAGTACTTCAGATTGATGCTAACTTCGTTACAGAGAAAATTCCAATTCCTTGACAGCTTCAAGGTTCCAATTCCAAAAACAGTTGTTTACAGAAAGAGGAAAATAAAAACAGTTTTGATTCTCAATTTCCAATTGGTTTTGAAACGAGAATCAAAGTTAATTACAGAATTCAAACTAATTTTCGAAAGGAGTCCCCAAACTTTATTTTTTTTTTTAAATTACAAATTAATTTCTTCGTTCTAGAATAACCTCTGATTCAAGAATCTCCCCTTCTGCTCAGGACTGCTTCTGCCTTTTATAGCCTCTTCCTTCGTTCCTCTTCCTGTTCGTACATCACCTTCCAGCTATCTCTCCTTCCTTCTTTTTCGGAATCCTTCGTGCCTCCCATTCTGTTACTCTTCCAGCACAGTACACTTCTTCTTTCTTTCTCTCTCCTTTCTGTTATACTCTAATTTTCGTTTCTGTTGCTTGCCAATTTCCTTTTCGATGCCTTAATTTTCTGTTCCAATCCTTTCTCTCTCTGGCTCTCTCTCTCGTCCTTACTGTTCAATCCCCTCTCCTCTCTTTTGATTTCAATTTCGTTCATTTCTGCAATCCTTTCGATTCGGATTTTCAATTTCGTCCCCTAAATCCCTAATCCCCTTTCTTCTGTTTCGTTTCAACAGTGATACGGCAGCCCACTTTTCTGTTTCGTTTCAGCAAAGCTACAATAATCTCCTTTTTCCACGTTTCAGCCAAACGCAGCCGTGTTTTGGCATAGGAGCATTATTATTTTTTTGCAAAACCCTAAGTCAAAACGACGTCATTTAATCTCTAAACACGCCGTTTTAGCTTCTAAACTTCAGCCTTCCTGCTTTCCGCCCCTCTAGTTTCCATAATTTCATTTTTGCCCCTATCAACTTTTCTCCCTCTTTCAATTATGCCCTTCCTGCTTTCAATTCTCCCTATCTTTTTTTACTCTTTTTCAATTTCACTCTTTTCTTCAATTTCTTCCCTTTTCTTCACTAATATTATTTTTCTTTAAAAATCTAAAATTAAAACTCTCTTTAAATATTATTTTTAAATCATATTCTAATTTTTTTAAAATTGAAAATAAAGCAAAACAAAATTAAAATTAAAAATTTGACAAAAAGGACAATTAAATTAAAATTAGAATTTCTTTCTCTTTTCTCTTCTTTTTCTTTAAAATCAAAAATTAAAAATAAAAAGACTCAAATATGTTATTTTTTGAAGAAAGAGGAATTTTTGAATTGAATTGAAAACATTAAAACATTCCGGAAGCAGAAAAGAACTTAAAATATTCTGAGAGCAAAAAAGAATTGAGCTATTTGGAACTTCTAGAGATCTCTTCGAGCTTTAGGAATTTTATCATCATCGGTACTTTTTTGGGACAAAAATTAAGCGTCAACAACATCCCTCCCCCTTTAAATAGACAAGTTCGAACTACATTGACCTTGATCTCTCATTTAAACGAAAGTATGTAGGCATATTTGGGATCTAACCCTGAATAGCAGCTCCACCCTCGATCCTTTCAAATCTCTTCATTCCTGCATCACATACATTTAGAAGAAGGAATATTTAGATGAATGCATGACATAACCTCCGAATCCACCTCGGGTTCGTAGACTTGTGTCTTGCATCTATTAGGGCGATTGACCTAGAAAAGGTTAATCGCAAAACGGGGGTTCTTTCTTAATTTTTCCCCTTTATCAAAATAAATTAAGTGGCGACTCTACACACACATCACCCAAGTGAACATCCCCAGCTAACTCGTCCTCACGGGCAGGCCTCAGCGGCTCGGAAGGGAACTGATTTCGGTGAGGGTTCGCACTGTGAAATACCATAGGATGTCTGTTGGGGAGTGTCAAGCGAAGAGTCGCGATCCTCTCCCAAGCCCACACATGTGTACCAACCGATCGGTAAACCATTTAATAACTACACAACATTTTAAACTAAAATAAAACCCTTAAATTTAAAAATAGTACTTGTAGCAAGAGCAGGCACCCTCAGATGTAGTCGCAACCATTCGCTGCCTGGCACAAGTTGTGGTAGAGAAAAGCTAGTACGGAGCTCTCCCAACTGTACTCCCAACAGGCAACGAAGTCTTTGAGCATCGGCGTCAAAATCAGCGACGTGCTGTTCTTGGAGGAATCACAAAACAAGAATCCTCTCATAAGCCACGGTACGAAACAACAAACACGCTACTGGTAAACGTCATCGGGCACGACGTCCTGGGCAGGCGTCGTCAAATGTCCGCTGATACTGCGGAGCATGATCCTACGCTCCCTAAGATCGGTGTCAGTGGGCGCGAAACCAAAGATGTCGGTGAAGTACTGCTGCCACTCGACGGCACGGCCGTCCGTCAACGGGAAGTCCGAGCATGACCTCCACGTCCTACAGCGTGATGATCGTCTCCCCGACCGACAGGTAGAATGTGTGCGTCTCCGACCGCCGCCGCTCCGCCAGAGCTGTCAATAGGGCCCAGTCGTAGTAGATGGACCCTATCCTCCACACTGACCTGAATCCGAGCTCGTTGATATACTCTGGCGTCCGGGGATGCTCCGGGTCCAACTGCCGCCATATTTGGGTGTCCACTCGTTTGATGCTTAGCGAAATGTCGAACCACTCCTCCCCCGAAAGACGTGGTCTGATCTATGTTCCCGCTGAAGGAACAGTAGATCATCAATGACGGGCCCCTAGTCAAGCACGCGCTGCTGCTAGGAAGATTCTTCTCGCTCCATCACTGCAACCCATATGTGTAAAGTTGTTCTTAATTTTTTTTTTCTAATTCCTAAACGAGATTTATGTTTCTATTAACATCTACTTTTTAATAACTTACTCTAAAATAAAATTATTTCTAAATATATTCTAAACCCTAAATTAACAGCACATAATTTCATTTCTACGCATACAACATAGTAAATATTATTTAATATTATCACTAAAAATATTATACTTCACTAAACATGCTCTAAAATACAATTTTAGTTTAATCATGCATATTATTAATACTAAAAACTAATTTAAAAAAAAAATTAAAACCCTAAACATACAACGTATCTAACATACAATTTTATTCTAATCATGCATATTATTAATATTAAAAACTACACACTAACAAAATATAAAAAAAAAATAAATTAAAAAACACACATTTTGGTCGCAAAAAATCCAAATACTCTTCTGTAGCCGCTGCAAATGTCAGAGATTTTACTGTTTGGAAAGAGTTGTAAATGAGAAATGAAGAAATTTGAAGGAAGTTCGCATACCTAGAGGAGGCCATGGGCTGGTTTGGCCCACCGGGCCGGCCTGCCACCAAACCGTGACCGGTTGAACCGGAACCGTAACCGGTCAGTCGATGGTCCGGTTCAGGTTCAGCAAAGTTTCGAACCATAACCTCCATAAACCGTGAACCGTTCCTGAACCGTCTAATTGAACCGTCGGTTAACTGCAAATTTCAGCCCAGCTCGCCGGTTAACCACCATCGACCAGCCGGTTAAAATACGGTTCACCATCCCGGCGATTCAGCTGGCCGCTTCCGGTTCCATCCCTCCAACCCGTGGCCCGCGCGGGCCGTGGCCCGTAACCGACACCACTACGCATACCTCGTATCGAACTTGTTTCAAATTTTGAACGTGTTCGCATAACAGGTATGCGAACTTATAACGGGCGTCACGTGGCATTCTATGACTTGTGCGCCTTAAACATGCACATTTAATCTGTCATTAACGTAATTACTAAGTTCGCATAACTGTGATGCAAACTACCATTAAAATAATACAAATTAATTAAATTCGTGTATCTGTTATGCAAACTAACATAATTCGCATAATAGGTATGCGAACACCACCATCACATATGAGATCACCACCATCTATGTTGACCTTTGAATTTTTAATACTGTTTTTGTAAATGATTATCTGTTTTAGTCGTTTGCCTTCGGAGTTGGGACATCTGAGCAGAAAAGCCCAAATTCAGTTTCCGGTATGGTTTATTCTCTATCCAAAACCCTGTAACCAGTAACTACCAGAAAAACTAAAATGGTATCAACCATTGCACTCTCGTCACTCCAAATTCATAACCTCATCTTCTTCTCCAAACCTTCCATTTCTCTTCTCAGACCATTCGGCGCAGTCTCTCGAATCTCTTGCTCTCCTTCTCCAGAATTCAACATTTCTTTCGCGCCTCCGAAACCCAAACCAAAACCACCTGCCCCCTCAGACTCAGACGACGACAATTTGTCTGAAGCTTTCAACGCCACTGGTCAACTTTTCATTCCCTGGATTGTCCGCGGCGAGGATGGCAATCTCAAACTCCAGTCTCACCCGCCAGCGCGCCTTATCCATGCTCTCGCCGATGCTAAAACTCAAAATTCTAAAAAGAAACTGACTAAGGAGAAAGTGAAGAATGGTATTTCTACCTACGCTCCGGCTGACCGGAATCTTTCCAAAGCTGCTCGGAGGTTTTACAATGAGAATTTCAGGGAGCCACCGCAGCGTCTTAGTAAGGTTCTCGCCGCCGCCGGAGGTAATTTGCATCGAAAATTTCTGTAGTACATAATCTTATATGGAACTGTTAACTGTATTATCTTTAAATTGTAATTAGTGGCTTCAAGAAGGAATAGCGAAGAGTTAATTTTTGAAGGAAAAGTGACTGTTAATGGTTCTGTTTGCAATACTCCTCAGGTGAACTGATACTTTCAGTTAATAGTATATTCTTTCTTCAAGCTGTGCGTCTTTGGTGATTATTTATTTTTATTTGTCATGATGTTTAGACTCGAGTTGATCCTTCAAGGGATATCATTTATGTCAATGGAAATCGACTTCCTAAGAAATTGCCCCCCAAGGTGTATCTTGCTCTTAACAAGCCAAAAGGGTGAGTAGCAATACCTATGCTCTTGCAAGTTTTATTTCTTTGAGTTCTGTTACTGTTCTTTATAATTAACTTAATCTATTTAAGACAGGTACATTTGTTCATCTGGGGAGAAAGAATCTAAATCTGTGATCAGCTTATTTGATGATTATTTCAAGGGTTGGGTATGTTTATTATCAAGCCTTTGTATTTCTGTTAGATATTTGGTGTTTCGACTGGAATTCAAATAATGGATATTAGTCAGTTAATGCATTTAAATGTTTGTATTGTCACTGTTTTATTTTTGGGTTGCTTGTTTAACACAGGAGAAAAGAAATTCAGGTTTGCCTAAACCTCGGCTTTTTACAGTTGGTCGCCTTGATGTCGCCACAACTGGATTGATCATTGTTACCAATGATGGTACGTGCTCCCTCTGCTGTTTCAAAATGTAAATTTCAGAGTGAAATGAAACTGGCCAGGTTATAAAGTGGCTCAAATACATTTCTCTGCAGGAGATTTTGCTCAGGCACTTGCACATCCTTCATTTAGACTATCAAAGGAGTAAGGATTCATGCTTTCTCATCATTGTTACCAACTAATGGTTAAGCTAAACTTTCAAATTAAGATGGTTTGCATGCTCATTTTGCATCTTAAAGCTCTAATAGGAGTCAGTTTGTATCATATTTATTGAAATATGAACTAGCAATCAGGTTGGAATTTTTCATGGATTCAAGGAATTTACAAACCGTTATGTGATTTTAGATACATAGCAACCATAGAGGGTGGTGTAAACAAACGGCATTTGGTAGCCATCAGTGAAGGAACTATTATTGATGGTGTCCACTGTACTCCAGATACAGTGGAGCTGCTACCACAGCAACCAGATATATCAAGACATCGTCTTCGTATAGTGGTACCTGTTTTTTGTCCCTGATACAGCATCAGTACACACGAATCAGAAGTGGCTGGAATTCATTTTTTTTGCTTGAATCAATTGTGCAGGTTCATGAAGGGAGGAATCACGAAGTTCGAGAACTTATTAAGAATGCTGGTTTGGAGGTCTGTTTACTGTATTTGATAAGCCACTTTCAGATTTCACAAAATTGTTTTCTCTTACCATTAAGTGTCATATTTGTAATTATAATGTCAATTGATCATATATTTAAATAGGCAATGCACAATTATATCATATTCCCTTTCATCATTTGAATATTGCTTTGAGATGAGAAATTTTTAAATGGTTTCATGGACACTTTAGTTATTTGTCTACAATTAAAATTTGCAAATGTCCCTTCCACCACCCGTTCTTTTATGCCCAGCATGAACCAGATGTTGATAAAACACGAACATTGATCATTTAACTGGTCAGGCTTACTATTTATTAGACACTACTGATTGGTTCACACTTCATCTCACTTGTTTAATATTTTTCAGTTTTGATGTTCTTCAAGTGTGAAGCAATTATTACTGTGATATTGTTTCAGGTTCACTCATTAAAGCGTGTGCGGATTGGTGGTTATCGACTTCCATCAGAACTCGGGTAACTGATAGTTCTGTTTTGTACAACCATTTTAGAGAAGTGGGACAAATTTTCTTTATTAATGAATTTCTGCAACTGTTGTGAGCTGGGCTGCATACAGTCCTACGACCCTCCTTGAGGCCCCTATACTTTCCCATTTCCCAGATAAATCCAGTCTTCTGTATGTTTACTTGTCCCATCTTGGTCTCTCAGCAGCTGCAGTACTATACTGACCTTAGGAAAGTTGAGAGGGCATGTGTTAGAATTTGCTGCCATTTAGTTGATGATGCTTTTTGAAGTTTTACAAGGATCTCAAAATTGTAACAGCCTTATATTTTGTGATCTCATCAACCCCTTCTTTGCTAATTGTAACTGCTATTGATCTCAGGATAGGGAAGCATGTTGAACTAAAGCAAACTGATCTTAAGACATTGGGTTGGAAGGCTTGAAATTAGTTGCTGCCTTTCTGCCAAGTACAAGCTCTTTCTCCTCAACAGCAAGTTCAATCAGACGACCTCAGTTTCAATGATGGAGAATGGTAAGTTTCATGGCTCCGTTGCATGATGGGGAGAATTGATTATTGTCTGATCAAGCGGCCTTCTGATTTTTACTGTATGTCACTCACGGCAAATAACCTAGGCTAGCTGTATTAGCTAGAGGTTGAGAAGCTCTGGCAGAAATTCATGGTCATAGATCTATGCATAGAAATAAAAGTTGATAGAATTGAAGCTGTAATGTGAAGTTCAATTGAAGATTCACAAATGGTGTTGTAATGATGCGTATCATTGAGAATAAGGTAATACAATTCAAGTACCTGTTCAAGAATCAGTCTTGAAGTGAAAACATTTTAATTTTTGTTCTTCCCATTTCTCTCTTTCCAAATTTCTGTTGTTCCAAAGTGGATGTATGAATTTGGATTTGATAAACGGAAGCAAGTAGACCTCTCGACTATCTAGAGTGAGTGACATGTGCTCATTAGGAATGCTGTTTTTTGAATGAGCAAGATCTCTTACTCGTGACTTGCATTGCAAGTGCATGTGCACTAGGGTGGGTTGCTGGGACTCCAGTAACATGCTCTGCTAACTTTTTGGTTTGTCTTCCTTTCGCTGGATTCACACATGCTACCCCACTTCACTTTCTTGTTTTTAAGCTATATATTTGATATTGTTCCTCCATTATGTTGAAACTTAACATCTACAGAAATAAGAAGGGAAAATCCCTGAGTTATTGCCTAATTAACTATCTAATCCTTCTACTTGACAAAAACATATATCAACTTTGCACCCAGGTTACTTGTTAGTCTTTTCTTGAATTTTTTGTAAATTTTATATGGAATAGACTATTTAAACCCTTGAAGACAAGAAAGTTGACAACCAGTTGGAAAAAAAAAAAAGTTGTCTAATTTTTCATTCTCTCTCTAAAAGTCAAAATTTTTTTACCTGTCCTATTTTTGTTATGAACAAATTACATTTGATCTCTCACACAGTTGTGATAAAAAAAAAAATAATTTTTCTTTGTTGATTCATGGAATTCTATTGATTCACTTTAAGAAGAGGATCAACAATTGGTTTGCGTCATCCAAAAAAGTTTATAGTGTCCTTGGAGATTGTATGTTGGGATTCTTAACACTTTAGATGAATCCCACCTTTTTTTTTTAAATTATACTTGCACTTGATGTTTCTATCCGGTCGAATTCTCAAAAGATCGCCCAAAATCAAACGGTGGACAGAAAATAAGTTGTAATTTGAAAAATGGACAAATTTACAGAGTTCGTATAAGCAGTATTAATTGAAAATTTAGAGTTCGGATACCTTTTATACGAACTTAAGGTTTCGCATAAAAGGTACCTGAATTGACTGACAGCGCACTTAAACTTGAAAAAATGTACACGTGTCAAAACTAAAGAAGTTTAGATACTTGTTATCCGAACTTAGCTTTTTTGAAAATTCAGAATGAGCTGCTGACACGTGTACAAGTACTAACAAAATGTGTAGAAAATTATTTCTCAAACTGATTATGCATACTTCTTGTCAATAAGAACCGCAGACAACTCAAGACAGCCACAACAGTTAGAAAAAAAATTGTAGTTTTATAAGAAACCCTGTATTCTTTCAATACTGTTCAAAAATACTTTCTGTCCAGATTTTGTTACAGTTGTTGAAAATGGCATACACCGCTCTATTTTCGTTAAATATATACTGGAGCAGTGCATTTCCACTTGTGCATGGCGTAGTTGGTCTAAGTTTTAGTCGTGCTGATGCAACAATATGCATCAATATCTTTCGATCAACTTGTTGATCGGGTATGCATAGTTTTTAGGGTGGATAGAAACGTGACGCGACTTTATTTTACTATAGTGTGGAGAGAATACAATGGCGCCAGGGGTATATTATTATGCAGGACGATGAGACTATTCTATTCTTGTACTTGTATGCATTTAATTGGCCGGAATGTATGTAACAGCAGAACAAATTGTCAATATTCAAGTTGCTAACGTTTGTTGTAGTGGAAACAAGCGGAGCTGCACATGAGAGTATCGACATGGAAGCGACTGAACGGAAACATAAGGAGATTGGAGAAAAAAATGAGGAGAAGATATCTGCGTGGAGTGGTTCTAGCAGTGATGAAGAGTATGAGCCATCGGACGACAATACCGACAGTGATACCGATATATCTTCAACACTGGGCCATTTTGTTTAAGGTGAAGTAAGGAAGACCCAGAAGAGGAAAATGCACAGGAGCTTCAAACGTGGAATGGAAATACGGAGAGTATTGAAATCAGAATATATTTCAAGAGCACAAGTTGTGCAGGATGTCGTGGCTGCGTGGTCGGGAAAAAAGACATGACGTACCAAACAGTTGAGAGTATAAAAAAAAAGTGTACAGTAAGGTGTTTTGTATTTGGTTTATGTTTGACTGTGTTGCCAGCGAACATGTGAAACCTGGTTAAGTCATTCATTTGTTACTTTTATACTAATCTTTGCACTCATGTGATTTGGGCTCTTGGGTAATGATATTTACATTTTCCTTTTGGATTTCAAATAGAAAAACAAACAAGAATATGATATAGAGAATTTGTGCTGGATGTAAGGTTTAAAAAAATTGTATTTTTATTTTATTTTAGATTTAAACGTTACTGAAAAAATCCAAAATTTTAAAATTAAATAAAAAAAATTCAATTTGATATTTATACAATTTTTTATTTTATAATTGTTTAAAAAATGCATAATATGTGCACTGGTTTAAATCTAGTTCTACATAATACTAATAGAACTTGAGTAATTAAGTAGCAGGGGTGAGCATTGGTCAATTTTTTTTTTTTATTTTAGTGGTATCAAAATGTTGTAGTTTTGGTTGTGAGACTGATAACCCTATTTATGCGATTACCGTTAGAGTGAAGTTCATACTCCGTTTTCTATTGGACGAAAGGTGCGAGTGTAACAAGTTATAATAGTTAAAAGTGTCACTGGTACTGTAAAAACCTAAAAGTCTAAATGTTATAATACATGGAACTAAAACTGCTATTGGCCAGGAACTTATTATGTCATATATGCAACATTGTAAAACCATCTCTAAATACAAAGAAGCACACACACATTTTGGAGGCATTTAGAATCAAAGATGTTGACTTAACTGGGAAGGAAAAATCTCAATTACAAATAACCAGAAACACAAGTGCACACATGCTGCTAGTAACTTATTTTCAATTTCCAAAAGATTATAAATATATATTTTAGTTATAAAGCATAATTTTTAAATAAATTGTTGTGCAAATATCTTTAAATTTTGAATCCGATGACAAATTGACTTGAATTGTTACGAATGATAATTTAAGTGTTATTTCAACAAGACAAGATGTAGTTAAAAAGAGTTAAGCTCAAAAACTCAAGTACTGAAAGTAGCAAAGTAACGTAGGATGCTCTACATACTCATCTGGCATGCTACAGGTTCCAAATATGACCAGACATCAGCCAAGATTCAATGTTGCACGCTACAAGGTATATCTCGTACACTAAAGTTCAATCTCCATGCTATTATTGCATCTCACGCATGACATGAACCAAATTAGTCTAGAAGATTTCATCAATTTTTTTCGCGCGCTACATTTTAACTTGGGTCGCTACATTTGAAAATGAAGACTTCTTCCAAATGGACATGTATTGCACGCTACTCTCATGTCTCGTGCACTACACTGCTTAAATAAACTCTAACGGCTTTGACATTAAATGCAAGTTGACGTGTTCAAGAGTAATTAAAAGTAGTCATTAGAAAGAGTGAATTTGGATGCACTACACTCATATCTCGCGCGCTACCCTTGTGACAAATTAAAGACTCCTCATTTTAAGTGTCTAATGGTTATAGGGGTCATTGTGGGTATAAATATCATTCCCTACAGCCATTAAGAGGTTACAACATACTCTCATTCATATACATTCAATTGTCCTACAACCTCTTCTAATTTCTTTCTAATTGTAATCGATTCTTAGTGTTAAAGTTGTTGAGTGAGCCTTAAAACTCATTTATTGTGATTAAGTACTGTAAATGTTTAAGAGTAATTGAAAACTCTATGGTGTAAGCTTAGAAAAAACATTATAATCAAGTAATTTGGAAGGAGAAGTGGATGTAGGATTAGTTATAATCTGAACCACTATAAAAATTAGTCTTCATTTTTTCTACCTTTCATTTCTTAAAATTTTTATTCACTAAATAATTCACTTCCTACTAGTTGTCATATTGTCAACATAAGAATTCAAATTTTCAGCTATTCTTCGATTCTTGGTAGGTACCTATCAGAAACTGAAATTGATATATACCAATTCCTTTGAAGTTTGAAACAGGAATTAAAAATTTCCGGTTTGATTTTTAATTCTTCGGTTCCGATTCCATATATAGTTCTGGGTGAAAGGAAATAAAAAAATATTTTATTTTTTATAAAAATAACCTACAAAAATTATTAAAAATTTTCACTAATAAGCTAGTAAAATTGATTAATTTAACTTAAAACTGCATAATTTTACTTATAAAGATTCCATGTTCTTAGTTTTGGTTCTTTGTTTCGATTTCGATTATAGTGAGAAACTGGACTTAGACTCACGCTTAAAAGTTTTTGGTTCTCATTATGATTTGGTTCCTTTAAAATAATTTTTTATGGATTTGATCAATTTTTTATTCTATTTGAGAGCTCCAAAACCATTCACAACTCTATCCAATAATAAATTGGTTGGAATCATTTATATTTTAAATATATATATATTTTTTAAAATTAGAAATAAGATATTGGTTTTTTTCAAAATTAGTATCGAATAATTAGAACTAAAGAACCATAAAATCAGTTTGAGTTTTCATCATGAACTTGTAACAGATCACTATTTTTGTTATGAAATTTTTGTGATATTATTAAAACATAGTATAATTTTTTACATCAATTAGTTTAATACCAAAAGGGAGAGAAATGTGAAATTTTGTATTGTTGAAGATAAGATTATATTCTATTAGACCTTTTAAAATAACGTGGCATATATGTATAAAAATTGTCTTCAGAATTCCAATTGAAGTTAGTCCATGAGTTTTTAATCTAACTTTGGTCAAATATCAGAACAAAGCGGCAATCAAGGAGAGAGTGCCTGCGCAAGGTCTCACATAGCACACGCTTACACGCAAATTTTCTTTTTTCTTTTTGGCTAACACACGCATTTACTACCTTTATTGAAAAAACTAAAGTGAATATATAACACGTAAAATAAAATAATTTTGTTTTCTTTGAAAGAGATAAAAAGTTTGATAATTAAGAATTGTTGAATCTCATAAAGAAGTTTGTATAGGGAATTGGGAAAAGGTCGTAATGTTTCCCATATGAATAGAAACAAAAATAGTTGAAAAGAAAGCGAAGTTGATTAGATTCTCCAACTGCCGGTTTGATACATTCCAACTTCCCGTTTCTTTCTTATTATTGAAGGAATGAATGTTTAATTATTTGACTCTCTTAACTTTATTTTTCATGTCCAATTATGCTTTAAATTTAATTTTGGAGCAAAAATACTGTTGCCGACATAAATTGAATTTTTGATTTAATTCAATCTTAGTTAGATTTGATTCAATTGATAGGTTTAATTGTAATTAGATTTACTTGTAATTAAATTAATTCATTATTGTATTTGGACTTGAGTTTTGAATGTTTGACCTTTGAAGATATTGAAGTTAGATGATGGAAGTTAAAACTTTGGTCAAATAGAAACTCTAGATGACTTCCAAATGTGGATTGTTGTAGTTACGAAATCAAAGCGCATAGGAAAGTAGAAAACGAAACATGGGAAGTTAGCTCTGGAAGTGCCTTAATGGTAAAAGTTTTGGAGGTAAAATCTTATGAAACTATTTACATTTCTATATTAATAGCTTTGTACATTGTAAAGTGGATACACAATAATTCGATCAACAACACAAATTCAAATAAAATCAAATTAAAACTCAAATACAATTACAAACTTCATTAAGTCTTTTGTATCTGTTTATCTCAAGTTCAATCTTACAACCATTTTTTCTAGATTTCAAGTATCCAAAGGTGTGTATTTGGATTAACTTTGCAATCAGTTGCTTTTGTCGACTCTTCAGTCTAGGAACATCTTTTTGCATCATCCTTCATTTCTAGTTGATTTAATCTTAAAAAGATAAAATCAAGTCTTCTTCCGATCGATTTAATCCTGGAAAGATAAAACTCAATCATTATCCGATTGATTTAATCTTGGAAAACGAAAATCAAATCATTGAGTTATATCATAAATATAATTCAATACAATCCAAACACTTTCTTAGGAATACTTTGGGGAAATGTTTACCGTGAAACCAACCTGATGTAAGCCAGGAACCACCTAAGCTAGCCAATGGACCTATCACAAGGAACATGGCTAAGAAATTTCAAGCTAGGTTGAACTCATGGGCTCAAGGGGAAGTTTCTAGAAGAATCCAAGATCAATCAAGCATGCTAATGGAAGATGAGCTTAAGGAATCAACCAAGTTCATTAAC
>CANUEY010050862.1:0-12887 GCA_948099555.1 Croton setiger | reverse complement strand
GTGAAATAATTTTTTAAAAAAAAAGGAATATAATTTTTTATTAAAAAAAAATCTCTTTCAGAAAAAAAAAAGGAAAATAATTTTAAAAATTCCTGAACCTCATATACAAGATAAACAAACATTCGTATTGAAAGTAGTTGTTTCCAAATGTCTAGTATGGTTCAGATATTTTGTTCTTCAACAAATGCATATTTATGTTCTTCAACTACGATACATTTCTCTTTTCCTTTCTTGTTACGTAAATAATGGCCACTACACGTTTGAGTCCCTGCTCATCTTCTTCAACCAACTTCTCCCATCCATTTTTCAAGAATCGAGCCATATTGTTTAGTACATTCGTTTCCGTGTCAAGAAAATCTGATTTCTCCATATGGGTATCTCAGATTCATTCGAGAATCCATGCCAGAAAGCATTTTCGCCTCAAATCCACAAATGGGCATCCTCTCAATGCTGTGTCTTTGCAGGATGGTGAGTTCTCATTCCATCAGCTTTAGTTAATCTTCCATTTCTTGTCCACCCCCCTCCCCCCAAAACCAAAATTTCCTTTTAGTTATCCAATTTTTACTTTAAAAGTATAGTTTCTCGAAGTATAGACTGTATTCTACTGGTTCATTGCTTGTCTTATTTGTCTGTTAGTTGATTCTGAGGAATGAAATAGCATGCCAGAATGTCATGGCCAAACTGAAATTGTTAAGACCTGAATTATTTCATTATGAGTGGAAGGGGAGTTGACTGTACTTCGATATCCTAGTTGATTTTGTTTCTTCTATTTGTCGGCTGTCAAAAACTAATTTGATCTTGCATTTCGTCACATTATACATACTCTGTAATTCTCCAATTTTTAGGATGGCTCCTTTGGTCTCAATATGTTAAAAGAAATTAAATTTTGAAGTTCATTGAAGAATTCATAGGGATCTTTAGAAACTTCATCATTTTAGTCTATGCTTCTTATTAGCTTTTAACAGAACGGATCACACGGCATTGCTCTTTCAAGTTTGCTCACATCTTCGCTTGACGCTTCTCTTCTTCTTCTTCTTCTTCTTTTTCCTATAACTTAATATTAATGCTTTAGGTGAGTTTTTTTAGTAGGTTCAGATGGAAATTCTCTTGCCAAAAGTCATATTGAAGTTGAAAGAAAAGAGTGGTCATCTGCTCCAGTCTCAGAAGAACAGAAAGTAGGATCAACTCTGAGCATTACTGTTGTTGGAGCTTCTGGAGACCTTGCTAAGAAGAAGATTTTTCCTGCACTTTTTGCTCTTTTTTATGAAGATTGGCTACCCGAGGTTTGAATTTTTTTTTTTTTCGCTGATTAAATGCTGCAATAAATGCTATTAGACTAAGATGTTATAAGATTAGTTATCGATTCAGAACATACAAGCTGCTGATTTTCCAATTTTGTAATTTTGATAATGAAGAATTTTACAGTATTTGGTTATGCTCGAACTGATTTATCTGATGAAGAGCTAAGGAACATGATTACACAAACATTGACTTGCAGAATAGACAAGAGGTTATCTACATTGCTAAACCACCTTTTTACTGTTATTAAATCAATATATGGCTTTCTTTTTCATTATAATTATGATGGAAGAGGATGTGCAGAGAAAATTGCGAAGAAAAAATGGACCAGTTCTTGAAAAGATGCTTTTACCAGGCAGGACAATATAACTCTGAGGAACACTTTTTGGAATTGGACAAAAAGCTGAAAGAGAAAGAGGTGATGTATTATGATTCTTGTAAGAGCTTGATCATTCTTGTGTATGTATAATTTCACATTGCCTTTGCACTCAATGTAGCAAATGTTGCTAATCATGAATGGATATCAAAGCAGATGTGTGTATATATATGTGTGTGTGTCTGTATTATAGTCATGAAATTCTTCACAATAGAATAAATAAACATGACTTCTAATACTGATTCTCTCGCAAGTACTCAAATTTCAAAATTAACAATTCAGTTAAATCATCAAATATAACACTGCAAATTTTTGTGAAAAAGTATGAGTTGTCTGTTTTGGATTTTTATAGTTTGTAGTTTGGATATTGCAAAAAAACTTAGATCATGTTTGCACTATCAAGAGACTTCAAATCCTTAATTTATGTCCTAAACGACTAGCATTTTTTAATTTCAAGACAGTGCCTCAAATGATAATGTGGTTGATGGTTTTTCCCATTATTTGCAGTATTAGTTTAGTGATAACAATGAATTTATTGATTTAATGTAAGTTTTCCTTGAGAAATAAAAAGCAAACTGATTGTTCAATGAAATGCTCTTTTTTAGGCTGGGAAATTGTCAAATAGGCTGTTTTACTTATCAATCCCTCCAAACATATTTGTGGATGTGGTGAGGTGTGCTAGCCTTAAAGCTTCATCAGTGAATGGGTGGACTAGGGTTATTGTTGAGAAGCCATTCGGTCGTGACTCAGAGTCATCTGGAGAGCTAACCAGATGTTTAAAGCAGTACCTGTCTGAAGACCAAATATTCAGGTTCAATTTGCTGAGTTGTGTTCATTACAACATATTCATAACTATTGGATGGACGAGTCTGTTAATGCTTAAAATTTTTTAGGATTGATCATTACTTAGGCAAGGAGCTTGTTGAGAATCTATCAGTACTCCGTTTCTCAAATCTTGTTTTTGAGCCTTTATGGTCAAGGAACTACATCCGCAATGTGCAATTCATCTTTTCTGAAGATTTTGGTACAGAGGGCCGTGGAGGGTATGTGATGCAATGTTACAAGTTCATATACTGTTAAAAAATTGAGATTGATTTAACTTTGCTCAGTCATTTTCAGATACTTTGATAACTACGGAATCATACGAGATATAATGCAAAACCATCTGCTACAAATACTAGCATTGTTTGCAATGGAGACCCCTGTTAGCTTAGATGCTGAGGACATTCGGAATGAAAAGGTACTTAGAATAAAATTTTTCTTTTGTTCAAGCAAATTATTATGAATAAGGTGAGTTGATGAGGAAGACTGATTCAGGTCAAAGTTTTGAGGTCAATGAAACCACTAAAACTTGAAGATGTGGTTGTTGGCCAATATAAGGGCCACAGCAAGGGTGGTAAATCATATCCTGGTTATACAGATGATCCAACTGTGCCAACGGATAGTCTCACGCCGACGTTTGCAGCTGCAGCTCTTTTCATCAATAATGCCAGATGGGATGGAGTTCCTTTTCTTATGAAGGCTGGCAAAGCTCTTCATACTCGGCGGTATGTACAACTATTACAATCATCCCTTCTTCATTACTGTCTTAAAGTAATTATAAAGATGTTCTGATGGAAATCCAGAGCAGAGATTAGAGTGCAGTTCAGACATGTCCCGGGCAACCTGTACAAGCGGAATTTTGGAACAGATTTGGATAAGGCCACAAATGAGCTTGTACTTCGGGTACAACCTGATGAGGCTATTGATCTAAAAATTAACAACAAAGTTCCTGGTCTTGGAATGAGATTGGATCGCAGTGATCTAAATTTGCTCTACCGAGCAAGGTGAGTGGAGAAAACACCAACACTCTGATTATCTTATATCTTTCTCAAAGGTGATTGACACTTGTGATTGAATGTGAAGGTACGCAAGAGAATTTCCGGATGCATATGAGAGGCTGCTTTTAGATGCAATTGAAGGGGAGCGAAGGCTGTTTATCAGGAGTGATGAGCTTGATGCTGCATGGACACTTTTCACGCCATTGTTAAAGGAACTAGAAGAAAAGAAAATTGCTCCAGAGCTTTACCCCTACGGTAGCAGAGGTCCGGTTGGAGCGCATTATCTTGCAGCAAAACATAATGTTCGCTGGGGCGATCTTACCGGTGATGACTGATCAATATCAAACAGTTCAGGCAGGTTTATTACTCCAGAATGGTTCAAAATAGGATGCAAGTCGTCATCTTTGTGTATTATTTACAATGCATGAAAGCAAGTGAAATAGTTAAGATCGAGTATGGATGACACTATATGAAGGAGCTAAACTGAAACTTCAAATCCCAGAATTGGGGTTGACAAGGATTGATTTGCAGATGCCAAAATTACCAAAGTACACAAAAATTATTATTATTAATGAAATAAAATGAATTCCAAGTAAAATTTTATGGTGCTATTCTGATTTAAGTGAATTCTGAGGAATGCCTTACAAGATTCAAAAGCTTCTATGAGCAGACTATGGATTAATTTCATCTGTGAAACTCAACTTTGGGGCTTGTAATATTGTTATTTTGTAACTTAAAAAAACATAACACTGAGATATTCCGGTTGAGGTGGCGTACACGTGGCATTAAAGAATTGTTAATTAGTATTTCATTGGTTCATCATAAAACTTGAGGGACTATGACAACGTTACAAGCTCAATTCAAATATTTTATTTTTTTATTGTAGCACTATCACAGTCTAACATATGCTGCAAATCACAATTAAAAAATATAGTTTATAATACTATTGATATGCCATTTTGAATTAAAAATTTAGAAATACTGACGTGGGTGATGACAAAGAAGAAGAAGCAACAAAGCATAGATTGTAGGTTGTGTGTAGACTCTAGATATTAGATTGTAGGTTGATCAGTAAGTGGCAGATAAATGGCAGATTTTAGGAAAGGAGAGAAACATAATTAAAAGAACAGTTTTCTGTTTCTTTTTTTTTTTTTTAAATTCAGCAAAGGTAAATGTATTTGGAGTGGTTTTATTAAATGCATAATATGTAATATATGGAATATGTATTAATTAAATGTACTCTTTTTTTATTTCTTTAAATACATGGTTTTAGAGATATATTAAGAATATGATTAATATTTCAAATTGGTGAAATCTCACCTCCAACGTCAAATTTCTCTTTCATCCAAAATGAGAGAATGAGTGAAATCTACTGATTTCATAGGTTGTTATCTATTTTTTCAAAACAAACCATAAAATTCGAGGATTACATAAAACTTTTTTTTCCTCATTCAGATTCCCTCAATCCAAATTATCTCTTAGGAAAATGACTAATGATTTTTTTTATAAATTATAATTTTATCCATAAATTTTCATTTAATTTATATTTTTATTATTTAAAAATATATTTAAAAAATTATTTTTTTTTTGAAAATATTGATGAAAATTAAAAAAAAGTTTTATTTAAATTATTTTTTTATCCTGATTGTAAATATGATGTAAATTTTGATTGAAATAATATCAATATGCTAGAAAAAAAATAAAATTAATCGATTAATCAAAAAATATTTTAGTATTTTCAACAAATATATATATTATTTCAATAAAAACTAATGTTGTAATATGATGAAATAAACGTTTCAAATAAAACATAACTTGTTAATTTTTTGTAATTTCTTTCGGTGAAAATAATAAAATAGTATAATTTTTTTAAAATATTGGAAAAATAAAGTTATTTCAATAAATATAGAAAAAAAATAAAATAAATAAAACTGTAGAGATAAAATTATAAATTTTTTTAATTATTCCAACAAACCGTAAATATTTAGTATTTTTTTTTAAAAAAAAAATCCATTAATTAGAAGTAGAATACCTACTAATATATAAACTTAGTATATTACATAATTCCAAAACATTTTAAACCTTTGGTGGCAATTGGTCCTCTTTTTTATTTTTTCAGCCACAATCAATTGTCATCACTCAAACCTAGAGTTTTTCAACATACTGTCAGTCCATACTCAAAAAATAAATAGAAGTTTGGAAGCAAGTAATACATTTTGAAAACTAATAAATAATAAATAGCACAAAGTTTCCGAAATATGTTAAATAGCACATATAAAAAAATAAAATAAAATTTTAAAAATGTCTCCATTTGTAAAAAAAATTAAAAAAAAAAATTATTTCTTTGATCAAATGTTTGACCACCGTCAAACAGCTGCTGCCAACACTAGGGAGAGCCAAATTCGATTTTTACTAAAATCGAAAACATTTCGATTCGGTTAACCGAATTTCTGAACATTTTTTGTTTTTTGGTTCGGTTAACCGAAATTTTCGGTTATTTCAGTTAACTAAAAAACCGAACTACATTTTAAAAACGATGTCATTTTGTAAGACCATAACATAATAAATAATTAAGTTTTTATTAAACGACGTCGTTTTATGAAATTTCGGTTAATATATCGATTTTTTGGTTAACCGAAAAATTTTCGGTTTCGATTAGTGTTTTATGGAGTTCGGTTTTATTTAACCGAATGCTCTGCTCTAGCCCAATCCGGTCTTCTAACGAATCACTGCTAGACATCCAACTCACAAAGTATATGGTTAGGCTTGCTTAAAAATTGTATAAGGCAAATTTTTTTTTTATTTTTATGATTTCATCATAAAAATAAAAAATAGTTAAAATTTTGGTTAATTGAATGGATATTTATTGATTTGATGTATGTATATGGTTAGACATATGTTGGAAACTTGTCTGAATTTTTGGAGGAAGATTTAAAGAATAACAGAAAAAAATAAAATGGAAAGCAGCATGAAATGACAAGTCTTAAAATAAAAATTGGGCACAACAATCAAATCAAATATCGAAAGATTTGTACTCCTCATAACAAATCATACATACTACTGATTTGGGGGACACCGCCCTTCACGCTTCATTTTGTTTTTGTCTATACCAATTTATCTTTCCACTTCAATCCCATAATCTCCTCTATTTTCAGAGCTTATTAATTTATGTAAATTGTAACAGTTTAAGAAAAGAAAAGAAGACAAAATCCTTTAAGATTTGCATCATTTACCCATTTGACCTGAAAAAGGAGAAGGGTTCAGAGAGAGCTTGCAGTGAAATCAGGCATAGGGGTAAGTAGGGTGAGCTTCCCCACACAGAAGCTAAGCTCGACATGGGGCGGATACTATATTAACAACATCAATTAAACTATAAAAAGAATCAAACTGATTTTTAAGCTAATTAGTACGAAATTTGAAATGGTCCTAACAAAATGTACGTATAACAAAACACCTGAACGCACGATGTATCTAACATTTTGCCTATCAGTTCTTTCCATATACCTCAAGATACTCCACCCGCCGTCTTTTGCAGACTCCTCTCTATCTTCCCATTTTCTAATTAATTCTAATAATAATATTTATGAAACAATTATAAGGTGTTGCATGGTTTAATTTTTAATCAAGTTTTCAAAAAATATTCTTCTTTTAAACATGAAAAATGTACTTATTGAATACTCTTTATGTTTATAAATATAAATCCATTTCTATTTTTAAAATTTATTTGAAAATAAATTAATACACATTGATTAAGATAATAAATTAAGGAATAATTTGTAGGATGATGGGATGCAATCACACTTATTAGCTTAACATTATTTGGTGTAAAACTAAAACAAATAAGAGCATCTCTCGTTGTGTAGTATATAATATTTTAATGAACTAATTTATTTTAAAAAATAACAAATTGGGAACACAATGAAACAAACAATTAGTTGAGAATTGAAAAATAATAAATTTAGATTTGAAGTAACATAATAATAATAATATAATAAATAATAATAATAATAATAATAATATAATATAATAGTATAAATCTCAAACACCCTCTTTTGGGACCCTTAACCAGCGTCTTTATCTACAACTTTTTGTCCTTGCTTGTTTCTTTGCAGCCCATATCTTGTTGCTTCCTTTCCTTCGTTATATATTCTCTTCTCTTCATGTCTTCTTCTGGAAATGGCAATGGCCGAAGAAGAGGACCAGCCGAACACGAAGGCCCTTCAAGGACTCGTCCTCGTGCCATTAACGAGGTCTGGCCCGAGCCTTTTGTCGAAGCTCTAGCTGCTCAGGTCGCCATTGATGCTTCTCGCATTGGAGGCCGTCTCGCCGCTGCTCAGGCCCTTGCCAATGTATTTCAGGTGCCTGTTCTTCATTTTTTTTCACACATTAAAAAAAAAAAGTTCACTTTCTTTATGTATGTATATACAAAAAAGCACTACAAATTTTAATGCTTTATTGGGTTTGGTTTTGTTGTGGTTGGTTAAATTAAATAATAATCTGAAGTGGAAAGTCGGTTAAAGACAGAAAATAATAAATTTTGAAGATAGTCCTTTCAGTTGAACATACAGACAAAATCTTGGTCTAGTCAAAGTGATGCGTTGGGACCCTTTGTAATCTTATAAAATTGATTGGAAACTGAAGAAAATGCTGACATTATATTGTATTGTATCTGAGAATCCAAGGAGATTCAAAAAAACTGAAGGTACGTTTGTTTTTGATGGGTCCAATTTCTAACTAAAATCTATGTTAGATTGTGTAAAATTTGGTTCTGATTTGATAATATTTGTTGAAATTTCGTTATCTGGAACAGAGATGGTCTATTTTTTGTTCCCCTTTTCATATATTGAGAAAAAGGGCTTTTTTGGGCTTTCCCCTTTCCCTTTCTTGGCATGACCCTTTTCAAGCTCTACAGTCCCTTCTTCCCTTTTTGACTCCACTCTCTTCAGTCTCCAATATTTTTATCTCAAAATGTGGATAAGAAATTTTTTATTTTATAGCATGATTTAAGGAAAGGGTACAGTCTGCTAAGCTAGATTCTCTTGTATCTTATTTCTTGCGATAATAAAACTAATTGTTTTAATTAATTTCAATAAAACAATTCCTCGAAATTATGTACTGTAATCAGTATGTTTTCTTTTGCTCTAACTAGAAGATGAACTTTTTAGATTTTGAAACCTAACCTTCAACTACAAAATTATTAGTCTAATGATATTGTTTAATAACTAATTAATTAATCAAATGATAATGTGTCGGGAGTTGGTATAATACAGTAGTGTATATTTTTTGTAGTTATGGTTTTAAATGCAAATATAAATACGGTAAACAAAAAATGTAAAAAGGGGAAAATATAATAATGATCAGTAACAGTTGGCTGCTCCCCTCGATTAGGCTTTTTATAAAAATAAAAATTGATTGATTATGGGTAAGGAGGAAGGAAGAAGAGGAGTCAAAAGGCAGCATGTGCAAATGCGAAAAGGCACATGGAGTCCAATGCTTGTTTTACAAACTGATGTCTCCTTGTCATTTCAGTTCTTCCCTTCTCGCTGCTGCTTCTGCTTCAGTTTGTGACTTCTTTTTTGTTTTTTTCTTTTCTAGTATGACCCTCGAGGTTGTTTCGTTTCGTCTCATTTCATTTTTTAATAAATAATTCTTTCAAGTGGGGCATTTGTTTGGGAAGCAGTAGTAGTGAATCAAAGAAATAGTAGCAGAAAAAGGTAATGTAAGGGAAGATACAGATTCGCTTCTTTTAACGAGACAGGCCTTCGGGCTACCTTTTCTTGGAAATGAAAGAGAGAGAAGAAGAAACCACGCTTCAACTTGTTTATTTATTTATGCTAATACTAATTCAAAAAAAATAATTTGTCTTCTTGTTGGTTGGGCCAAATAAAAAGAAAGTGTATAGATGTGGCATTGTACTTTGCGTACTGATGGTGTGGGTTGAATAATAATAATAACAAAATCTTGTTAAAGAAAAGAAGACGGGGAGTTGTCATAGTCTCTCCCTCCCTGATAGTAGGATATGTAGGTTTTGTACTACCTCATGCATGTCTTTGTCTTCCTTTATTTAGAATCTGACTTCTGACATCTCTTCCTTCCCCTGCCCTGTTTACGTCCTTTCATTATTAATCCATACTGTAATTCATTTGTTTTCTTTAATCCCTATTTTTGTTTCTTCATTCTTCATTTCAGTATTCTTATTGCTCTGTTTCATGCATGCATGGTGATTACTTCATAATTATATCCACGTGTTTTCTTTTTATTTTTCAGGTTTGTTCTACCTGGCGTGCCGTATCACGGTCTGATCTACTGTGGCGCCGTCTCACTCGCCGAATCTGGGGCCGCACCCATCTCTTCCGCGATACGTGGCATCAAGAGTTCATTTACCGTCACCGGACAACTAGAAACTTCCGTGCCGGATTTTCGTCTCATTTTAATCTCCAGTTTGATCCAGCAGATGTCGACGACCCTAATGATCCTGATGCTCCAATCTGCCGTTGCCTTGCTCTTTCTGATCACCATCTGGCTTGTGGTTTCTCCGATGGTGCCGTCCGTCTGTTTGATCTGCACACGCGCCTCCACACTCGGACATTCCGCCCGCACCACCGTGATCGCTTAGGCCGATTCTCTCGCGCAGTCACGGGCATTATCATAACAGCCACGCGCTTAGTTTTCGCTACGCTGGATGGCGATATCCACGTGGCAATCATAAACAACAATGCCACTCCACGTAGGGTCCACTTTGGTGACGTGGTGACAGATGGGGCATTAGTGGATTTTACGGGCCGAGGACAATGGTGGGTGGGCCTCCACGCCGGAGTTCCGGGCCGGGCATTTCATGTATGGGATGGAAACACGGAAGAACTCACATTCGTGGGCGGATTGTTGACCGACCCGAACTCGGTGACAGGGTGGCACACACTCACAGAAATAACCGGGTTAGTAGGGCGAGTTAGAGTAACGAGCTTGGAATCGGCGGTGGCATGCACGAGTTTTAGACGAATGGCATTTGATTTAAGAAACCAAGAGGTAATATTACACGAGGAAGAGTACAGGAGAGAGCATCTAGTAAGCTGTTTCGATGTATGGAACGAGGCGTTTATTGAAGTAAACAATAGAGGAATGGCTAGAGTACGCAGGGTGGACACACTGGAAGAAATATGTAGATTCAACGTAAGGCCACAAAGGGGAATGATAGGGTGTATAAACGGAGGGTACGCGCTAATATGCGGAGGGGGTTCGATTAGGGTATGGGAGATAGAGCGGGAGGGAGAATATTTGTATAGTTATGGGGATGGAATAGGGGAGCTCAACGCAGTCGTAGCGAACGAAAGACACGTGGCGGCAGCATCAAGTGACGCGACAATACACTTATGGGATTTTGGAGCATAGGAGTAGGACTTGACAAAGAGTAGGGTTATGCAGGGATAGCGACAGCAGGTGTGGTGTGGAGGGGAGGGGCGTGTGAAAACGCTGTTTTGGGGAGGAAGTTATTATTATCTGTTAGTTAATAACCTGATCTAGTCCGGTCCGGTGTTAGAATTGATGCAGGTTCAGGTTCAGGTTCAGGTTGTGTAGAGCTGTTGCTATCTGTGTGTAGTGGGGGATTGGTTTGGGATACCCTTCTTATTACTTGTTAATTCAGACATTAATTGTTTTTGTAGTAAAGCATATATTCTTTATTATTATTCTCATTCAAAATGGAATGCTTCAGATTTACCAATTCTTTTCATTTCCATTTTTCTTTATATTTGCACTTTTAAGATTAATAAAACAATATCTTTGGAAAAAAGAAAAAAAAAACACTATTTGTCTGAAAACTGTCTAAAGAAAATCGTCTCTGAAAATAATTTTAAGTACGAAGTTGAGTTTTTTAATAAATCTGGAACCATTATGTCTTGAAATTCCATAATATATGAAAATTTTAGACGCGAAATGTGCTTTATTTCTTATTTAATTCTCTGAATACGTATTTTAAAAACCCAAGAACAATTTTATAATAATAAATATTGGTAATAGTTAATACATAATCTTTAATACCAAGTTGTTATCCAAAACTAGAAGATGCAAAATGCGATTGGCGAGACTTCAGCTTCCGGTATATCATGATAGAATCAGATTGTTTGCAATTAATCCAGAAAAATTTAGCGGCAGAGATTCTGTTGGGATTTTAAAACGAAGAAACAAACAAAACATTAAGATATGAAAAGTTTATTATTTCTGAACATAATTTAGACATTTACATATGAATTAAAGAAGAAAGTTCTAAAAAAAATAATGGCTTATTTTTTGGGGCGTATTCCAACTATAATCTTTGTAAAAAAAATCATATTTCATTTTCATCTTTTATTTGCAATAAAAGGGTACTCCAACTATCAGATTGTAACCAAAATGTATTCCGAAATAGTTTTTCAATTTTCAACCGGTCATAAAAACCAAAACCTAATTTTACTTTATCTTCATCATTCGATCATTAATGACATAGGGATCAAAATGAAATTTATCGCTAAAAAATTTATATTTCATTTACGGCACGAATGAAGGTGAATAAATATTCTAAATTGAAGAGCTCATCATTAAGAATCGGAATATGACTTTATTTTACGGATGATGCACAGTTTGATCGAAAAATGAAAAAAAAAAAAAACTCTGAATTGATTATTTTTGCCTTAATTCTCACAAATGGGTAAAACTTATCTCAAAATATTTGTTGATATGATTTCAAATGTGTTCAAAATCATCATCCAATTTAAAAATGGACTGCAAAAATCTGGAAAAAACGAAAAAAAGTTCTTTATTTTTCTTTCTTTTCATTTTTATTTTTTAATATTATATTATATTATTATAATAAAAATAAAGAAATAAAAAAAGTGAACACAGTGGCGTCTTTTCTTTTAAATTTTAGTATTATATTATTATTATAATAAGATAAAAACAAAAAGAAAGAAAAAAAACAGATAAGAAAGAGAAAATGTTTTTTATGTTTTTCCACAAATTTTTTGGATCCAATTTCAAGCAATTTTGACCACCGTCAAGACAAACATTTTAACATAAGTTTTGGCCGATTTCGTTGCTTTTTCCAGCAACCAAGGCAAAAATAATCAATTCGATTTTTTGTTCTTTTTGGCTAAACCGTGTATTATTTGTAAAAACTAAAGTCATATTCTCGATTTCTCACGGCGAGTTCTTCAATTTAGTATATTTATTTACTCTAATTCGTGCCAAAAATGAAATATAAATTTTTTAATGACAAATTTCATTTTGGTAATTCTACTATGATGACCAAATAAAGAAGATAAAATAAAATTATATTTTGGTGACCAGTTAGAGACAAAAAACCGAATATATATATATATATATATATATATATATATATATATATATATATATATATA
>CANUEY010050820.1:0-27405 GCA_948099555.1 Croton setiger | reverse complement strand
CAAGAAGGAAGGAGCTAGAAGAATTGGAAAAGCAAAAAGCAGAATTAGACTTAAAAGCTGATAGCTTGGTTAGAAGAGAATTATGGGGTGGACTTGGTTATTTAGTTGTCCAAACAGCCGCCTTCATGAGACTGACATTTTGGGAACTTTCATGGGATGTGATGGAACCCATTTGCTTCTACGTCACTTCCTTATATTTTATGGCTGGCTATGCTTTCTTCCTCAGGACATCTAAAGAACCTTCTTTTGAAGGATTTTATCAGAGCAGATTTGATGCTAAGCAGAAAAAGCTAATGGAGCAATGTAATTTTGATTTGAAGAGGTATAATCAGCTTCGTAAAATTTGGTATCCTTCTGAGATGAAAGTTCCTGAATTTCCTTCGTTTGATCAAGCTCAGAAGATTTATTAATTAATTAATCAAATTTGAAATAGAAAAAAAAAATTTCCGCAATTTTGTTTGATTATTTTTAACTCATTTGGTAATAGTGTCATATCATGTAATTGATCTCAATAGTTTAGAATTTAGGTGCGGCTTCCTGTAAACTGATCTGAAGAGTGTACTTTTCTTTTAATGTCTACTTACGTATATTATACTTTATTATGTATATTAGTGTGTAAATATGTTTTTATATTTTAAAATTATTAGGATTATGTAACAAAATTCAATGAATTTAGAATTTTATTTTCGAGGCAGCAATGGCAAAATAAATAATATAAAATAATCATTCATAATCTTTAAAAGATGTAAGAAATTTTTCTCATTTATAATTAATTTTTAATTAAATTAATCATAATACTTTTATTTTAAAATATTTAAAATCAAATTTTTATTATTTATAATGTATAATCTTCAAAAAATAATATTTAAATTTTTCTTATTTATGATACTTAATCTTGAAATAATACTACTATATGTTTTAACTTTCAAAATAAGTTTTGACAATGAAACAAATACCCTAATTTATTTAATTTATTTTCATGGCCAGGGAGCAATAATAACAGTAAATTTTATGGCTGTCTATGTTGAATTGTGGAAACTGTTGCGATTATAAATATAATTATATATGAAATTTTGATTTTAATTTAGTATTATTTAAAAAAAATAATATAGTTTAAATATAAATCAACTATTAAAAAAAATTCTGAATATGAATTTATTAAAATATGGATCTTTGAGGTTTCCAATCATATCAATTGCTAATTTTTGTTAATTGTTTAACGATATGACTCAATAAATGTATTTTCGTTTAATTAACAAATTAATGAAAATGGAAATTGAGTTTAATTTTAGTGTTTTTATTAAATCAACGACCCCAAACAAATGGGTAGTTTATTTTGGCTCGTGAATTTCATTGCATAATTGAAACATGAGTGGGAAAGCAAGCAAAATATCTTCAATAATTTATTTAAAAGTTTTTTTTTTTCTATTATTTTTAATTTTTGCAATGGGAAAGCAAAATATATGGCCTGAAAAAGAGGTAGATGTCTCTACTTCACATACTCTATAATTTAAGCATATGAAAAGCAGCTAAAATATATTGTTTGGTACTCTTTTGATTCTTTGCATTATTTAGGTGTGACCACTTTCAAAATATTTTTGTATGTTTGGTCCACTCCACATTTTATGTGTGTAAATTTGGCCAATTAGATGTTTTGAGGGAACAACCATTCCGCCTAATACTTTAGTATTCAATTGTCTTTTAAGTCATGTTTATTATGAAAGAATTATTAATTTAAATGTTATTTTCAAAAAAAAATCAATAAATATTATTGAAAGATGTGAATTGCTTAACGTGTAAAATTATCGATCTCATCTTTTTATAAAAATATATTTGATTTACCAAATTAAATATGGTCTCGTTAATTTTCTTTTCTATTAAGTGTTAATTACGCAATATACTAATATCCATAACAAAGTTATGATCAAACAAAATAACAAACAAGATTTAATAATTTGAAATGTTTGATTCGTATCAATCTCTCTTACTATATTATATTAATGAATTACTTATTGCACAATATAAACCTCCCATATAATTTGTTAATTTCCGTTGCAGAAAAACAGAAAAACTTATGGAGTGTCCATTGCATACTTTATACATTATGTGGTTAAATAATTAGATCAATATTACTATTGCCAAGTAAAGAAGAATAATTATGCTACTTTAGTAATCGCATCCTATACTCTAAGGGAAGAATAAATTTGGTTATATGATTATGTCTCTATCCTTTCTATGATTTTCTTAATGGTACTCTACTATTTCAGCGTGATTTAGTGGTTGAAAAATTATTCGAATGGTCTTTCACCCTCTTTTTTTTCTCAAGCTCCAACAATAACGGAGGTACTAATTGAATAATTTTCCAACTCAAATATTACTTTCCAATTTCGATGATAAAACATCAAATTGTGCATACCAAATCATAACTCTTATCATGGGAATTCTAAATATGTCTTCAAATTTATCATACCATCATCATAACACCTTGAAAAAATATAAATTAAATTTTGGGTCATTTTGACTCATTTAACTAACTTTTTTCAATCTCATCCTTCCGGCTCCCAATCATCAAAAATATATATACCAATTGAAATATATTTTTAAAATGAGTTGAATGATGATTTTAAATTTCAAATAAATAATTATAGTCTATTATTTGCATGAATTCTCTAATAAAACTTTATTGTTTCAATATAATCTATTATACTTTAATTTTGGTTATCGGTTGGAAATCTAGAATCACTGTTTAACTCATTTCAATGATATCTTTTAATTGATATAGTTATTTTTCCATGATCAGTAGCCGAAAATTTTTTTAAGATTTTCTCTCAATGTTTTCACATAATTTATAATTTTCTTTCTGTATTTCTTAAAACGGCCGTGGATAAACGAAGAAAAGGAAAGGGAAGAAGAGGGAAGAGGAGGGTAGAAGCTCGCACAAGCTGGAGGAGCGGCTTCGATCAGAATTGCAGTAGGTTGGAGGAGAAGGACGCCGGCGAGCTTGCACATAAAATTTTTTTATGTTTTCTGGGATAAAATCATTTAATAATAGAAGTAATATGGAATTTTTACTAATAAAAATTGAAAAAGAATCGGGACTTTGAAAATTAAAATCAAATTGGAATTGAAAATATTTATGGTAGGTTGAATTTTTCATTTTTGTTAAAGAACCAAATAATTAATTTGAAAAATCTTTTCTTTTTAAAATATATTAGAACACAACACCTGAAAAAGTCAAATTACATGGTTTTTAGTTGTTTTCAAATTTATCTTTAAAAGTTTAACAAGTTTTGTTAGGACTTTATTAACTATAATAAAAATCGATGAAAAAAAATCTTCACCCTAAACATCATAATCAAAATCCATCCATATTAAATTTGGTTTCAACCCTCAAATTAATTGTAAACAATTCTATTTGCTTATATAATATATAAATTATTTAGTCAATTAGGATGTGACATATTCATCAATAATAAGAAGTAAAGAACTTAGTACTATTGCAACCAATAATCACACTATCAGCACTTATTACTTATTTAATATAAAATAGAGGATCTCATTATGTTTTTTTTATCTGTCTGTGACATTATTTATATTTATAAAAAAATGTATAAACTATTTATTCATAGTTTATTAAAAGTTTATAATTCATTTAAAATAAAAAAATTAGTCTTTAATGTCTCTGCCAAATATAAGTAGTTTTTGCAAATTCTTCATAAAGACAATACCATAACAACAATAAAAGAGGAAGAAACATATTAAAAAATTCAACAAAAAATAATAAGAATAAAAATTAAATTTTAAGACATTTACTAAAGGTAACACATTTCTTAAACTTTCTGCAAAATTAACAAATGTTAAAAAGTAGCATATGTTTGCTTTTCTAAAGATGAAATAAGAGAAATGGAGTTAGTTATTTTTAAAAATATAATAAAATAAATTGAATGATTGGGTATATATCCCAATAAAATGTAAAGTTTTATTGTCAAAAAAAATATAAAGTTTTCTATACCAAACATTATTCACCAAATTATGGGTTTACAATTTGGGCTTGTACATGAAATGGATTGAACCACCAATTCATTGGATCCAAAAAGGTATTCAATGGATTGGGTTGAAATATTCTATTTTTGACTTTGAACTTTGAAGGTGTCAAGTGTATGCAACAATGGGCTTGTGAAGACTTATCCTATGTGTAGTTGCTGGAACTTTTTGGGATTGTTTTAAAAATATTTTGAAAAAAAAAAAACCCCAAAAATATTATTTTACTAATAAAAAGGTCATGACTTACAAAATCAAAATATTAAAAATTATTAAAAGACCATTTTTTCAAAAACACATTTCTCTAATTTTTTTTTTAAAGAGAAATGTATAAAGTTTCTAATTATCAATTATTAATTAATTTGTGAAATTCCAACTGTAATAAAAAAAACAATCTTATGTATAATATAAATATAACAGTGATTTTTTAATAATATTTCAAATGGATATAGAATTTATTTTGAGAATGAAATTTAAAAGATTGATAAATTGTATGTATTCTTATTATGTTTTTATTTGATACTAACATTTTTTTCATTGTTTTAAGAGTATAATTTTATTTTGTAATTTTTTTTTTTTATGTTCCATTCAGTTTCTGGAGGCTTTGCTTTAACTTTATTGCCTCAATTAGCAATAGTGAAAGAATCTTTCGACGAGAATAGTTTAATATGATATATTTTGATTCTTCAAGTTAATTCAAACTGCTTACCATTTAGATTAACTCCGTTAATAAATTGTTAAAACTGCTTACCATTTAGATTAACTCCGTTAATAAATTGTTAAAAATTATGAATGTACATTGTATTTTTATTTTAAATAAAATATTGTTATTGATTATTATTATTGTTATGTTGTAAATATTAGGTAAATTTGTAACCGGAGTTAGGCTGTCTGTCGATTCGATTTGGAAGTCCTTAACTACTTTCAACCCACCAACTTGGCTTCCAATAACCAGACTTGGTTATGTATTATGGTTTATTACACCAGCCAAAAACATGCTTATCGGCTGGTAGGGTTGTGTGGCTCTAAACCGAAAGTTCCGTACAATTTATTATTCTTATAATTTCATTTTTTTCTTGTTCGAATCGTTTGTAGTTTATACAATCTTGAAAATACCAAAATTAATTAATAATAATATGATGAAAAATAGGATAGCAACTATAGAAATTAAATAATTTGATGATTTAAAATATAATACTAGTAATCTATAATATAAAAATATAAATGTTTGATGCGGATTTTTATTTTTGTTCCGATTCTTTAGAATATGGTTTATTCGCCAATTTTGGTTTTTCCCTTCAAATTCATGTTGTCTATATGCATGACTCCTACTTATTATAATTCAATTTCTTTTCTCATCACAATTGAGGCTAATATTTTATTCGTTCATTTTATATAGCATAACTATATTTTTACAAGTATTAAGAAAGTAACATATTTGATCAATTTATTAATAAAAACATACGATTATAAAATATATAGAATTGATATTATGTATTTTGCAAAATTAGTACCAAATATTACAACTTTCAGTGTATAGATATGTTAGAAAAATTGTCAGGAATAATAATAATGGATTTTCAAGTGTTGAATTATTAGTCCAAAGAAGTAAATATTTCCTTCGTCAAATATTGCACATCTTAGTTGGCTGTTGGTCCAAAATTATTATTTTTATTTAAATTTAAATACAATAATTTTTATTCTATTCTAGGTATATACCAATGCTATCTCCATCTCCATCATCATTTAATTTGGACATGCCTTTTCCACTGTTTTAAGTTCTAAAAAAGTTGGTAATCATGGTAAAGGTATATACCTAATAATACTATAATTTATATTTCACAAATGATTTTTCATAGGAAATTTCTGTCTTCTTATTATTTGTTCATTAATTGAGGAAAAACAATCACTCACTATACAAATTAAATTTAAGTTACAATATTGACTATTGAGAGAAATGAAAAATTTGTATAGGAAGACATGTACAGTAGATTTGGTTATTTTAATTTTTTATGTTATTTATTGTCTTTCTTAATTGTTTTAATATTCTTTTTATATTAAATAAATATCTTAGCTAGTATATTTTTTTTTTTCAAAATAAATCATTTTTGCTTATAAATTTTTTAATTGTTTAAGAGCTAATTTTATATTTTTACCATTAATAATAAAAAATTAAAAAAAAAATATTTTTTTACATGTTTAAAAATATATATTTTAACAAAATACTACTATTATAAAGTAAAGTGATTAAGCAAATAGTACTTACGATCAAGAAGCTTCACTCAAGATCATCTAATATAATTGCAAAAAACAATTTACGGAAAAAACAAAAGAAGAGAAAGAAGACCAATAATTCTGATTATGTACTAATATTTTCTTCATTAACCTTTGCTTAGTGATAATAATTATACACACTTTTCTCTTCTCTTCCCCTGTTCTTTCCCCCTGTTCTTCTTAGAAAGAAGGGTGATTATAATTCTATTACAATATCATATCAACAAAACCACTGCACTCAAAAATTAAAATTAATAATATTATTCATATTTCTCAATTTCTGCAATTTCTTGTTTCTTCTTCTGCATATAATTCTTGTTTCCCAGATAAATTTTCACATAAAAATTCAAGAAAAGCATCAAAATTGCTGCATTTAGAATAGAATTGAAAACCCAAGCTCCGATTCCATTGCACCCACCTTTCATGAAATGAAGAGATAAAACCCCAACATGGCAAGCAAGATTACAACCTAATAATACCATTTGGCAAGTCACCACGAACGGGAAACATGCCGCCGGCAATCCTATCGCCGTCCAAAACCGATAACCGTACACGACGGAGTAAACAAGTGTTGCTAATATAATTGCGAGTACCTGAAATGATTGTGAGAACTCTAGCCATAGGAAGGACATAAATGTCAATATTGAATTGTTGAATAGCTGAAAACAGGCTAATTTCCGGTGCTGTAAAACGGTTAAGATTGTACGAAACATATGGAGGAACCGAGAAAGGTAATACATGTATGACCAGAAGAAAACCCGACCCGATGGTCGTGTTCCGAGAGGGAAACAGAGTAACCATTGGAATGGAGTCTTTGATCTTCGCCAAAACCAACGGGTTTCTCGGATCTCCGCCGCCGTTGAGAGAAGAATGCCGGCGAAAATTGTGGCGGAAATTAAAGCCATGGAAAGACTATGGAGAGCCGGAATCGGACCTAAACGAACGGAGCGGCCACGGCGGAGGAGAATCGCTAAGAGAATATGAATGAAACCGCAGAGGCAGAGGTAAAGTGCGATGGAGGAAAAGAGAAATGACCACGTGGAGCCCCATGATTGGATATGACTCCACCTGAAACTGACGATGGAAGGGTGCTCCGATAGCACGTACGTTAAGGTTTTAAAAACAGTGGCCATTCGGTGCGACGGAGGATCGGAGGGTGATGGCTGTCGAAAGGGTTTAGCAGAGGAGGAGGAAGAGGACACCGCCCTGGTCGTGCTGGGTGCACAGTCATCCAGGGGTGTGTTGTGTTATTATTATTTTTTTGCCAAAGTGTTGTGTTATTAGAAAAATGTTTTTAATGATGATAATAATGTTATTATATAGTTTTGGAGGGTAAAGTCGGAAGAGGGTATTAAATGGGCAACGTCAAAATGACAGGCGGTCGTGAAGATATTGAAATTTGTTTTGGTATATGTATACGTGGCGAAATTATATTGATTAAACGCGTACACAATTTGTCATACACCATCCACGTTTTATATTTTAGTATCAGTACTGTTTGTTGTTGTTTAAACTTGTTATATTCTAATTTATAATTATTTTAATAATTTTTTTTTTCAAGTTTTCCAAAATTTATTACAATGGTCGGAATTTAGCTATACAACATTCACATAATATAGAAGAATGGAATTCGACTACTCCCAATTTTCATATAAGCTTAGCAAACAATAAGACTAATTATGTAACTACAAAATAAAACTAGTACTTATACTTTAATAAAATTTAACTAAAATTTTATTTACATAATATTAAAATAAAATAATATGGTGATTTAAAAATAATAAAAATAATATATAATCATAATTTTATTTTATTATATTATATGTTTGATTAAAAATTCAAATTAAGGTTGGTTGGTAAATATTTTTAGGGATGTTGAATAATGATTGTATATTAAATGGTTGGTTGATTTTGATGGAAAAATAAAATTTACCGTCCTACCTAATCCACCCTTATGAAAGATAAGATCAATGTGACAATTGACATATTTTAACCATTTCTTTCATATTACATTTTTTTTTATAGGACAACACGTGCATTTTTACTACACACGTAGTCAAAAATAGTTTTTTTTCCCTTAACATAAAAGAAAAGCAAAGTTGTAAATTAGTGTACACTTTTTCTTTTTGAAGTGTTCTCTGTTTCTGTACATGGGCGAGGTTATAAATAAACTAATAATAGATTGGAACTTGCATTACAAAACTTGTTTATATTTGTTTGTTTAGCTGATGGAATCGAGTTCATGATTTGTGATCGTTTAATAATTGAGTCGAGTTTAAACTATAATAATAATTTTACGAAATTTATTATTTATTTATATCGTTTGGAGCCTGATTTAATTAAAGTTCATTTGTTTCAATGCATGATTTACCATATAGAATAAATTGAATGTCTTGACATCCTAAAAATGTCACAATAATGTAATTTTTACAGTTAAATAAAAATTTATAAATAATAAAATTCAGAAGTTTATATATTTTTAATATTTTGTGATGCAATTATACTACTTTTTATAATACTATAAAAATAATAAATATTAATGACAGTGACATTTTCTTAATATTTTCCTTATGATAATATCCTTTGTGTGTTAATGGAGAAATGTAAATAGGTGATGATGTGAGGAAACTAATAAACTTGTAGTTTTTAATTTGATTTGAGGAACCATTATAAAAATTTATGTTTTAAATTGGTAGTGCACGTAGTCCATTCAATTAAAATTATTTAAAAATATTGTATTATTTTAAAAATTTAAGTTTAAAAATGAACGTGAAAATTTAATTTTTGTGGTTTTTTCAAAAAAGTTGAGTTTTTAATGATGTGAGTTTGACCGTTTCTTTATCATATACCCTTTCGTCTTAAACCGCGATTTCCAGAGTAAAGTATATACTAAAATAAAAAATCAATTGTAATTATACTTATTTAGGGCTAGTGGTGGCATAGTCCCCTACCTAAATATTTTCTTTATAGCAGATAGGTTTAAGACAAGCTACATAGTCAAGTTGGCTGCCTTAGCAAATGTCCTTGCTTTATGCAATCATGTGTTTTTTTCCCCTTACATTAAATTTTTGGGTGATAATAAGTTTGCCCCTCTAATATTTTTCTGTGATGTTTCGTGTCATTGTTTTTATCCAAAAAAATTACTTTCTTCTCCATATAATAGAAAGGAGTAGAAAAGAATTGAATCAAAAATCAATTTATTTTATTTTATTTGTATCTTAATTTGTGAAAGGATCAATAATATATGGGCCTGTTTGAAACTAATTAGGTTTGTAAAGCCCAAAAAAACAAATTAGCCCTAGTTTTTCATGCTTGTTCATGCCGATGTTGATGTTGGAGGAAGGGTAATAATAACTAGTAGTTTCGATTTAAAAAATAGTATATGTTTTCAGAAATTAGTAAAATAATATATTGTTTGGATAATTAATTCTGTTTAAAGATGATTTAATTATCAAAATTTTTATAATCAAATTTTGATTTTGATTTTCTTTCCTTTCACTATCGCCCTTCATCTCACTTTCATACTTTTTCTGTTTTCAACACGTAATTATTTTCAATTTTTTCAATTTCTTCTTCTTTTTTTTTTATCAAACTATGGATATGTTGGTTTCATTTTATTCTTTTTCTTTTTCATTCTGTTGCTCATTAGAGTTTTGTTGGGTTGATTATGCTAAATGTTTAAGATTTCAATGAATCGTTAATCGAAAGTCATGCGAATAGTAGTGTCAGTGTAAACAATTGAGAATAAGGAATTCTGATTTTTTAATTCCACAATATATATACTGGTATATATAATTCATATATACTTATATATATGATTTTTATTGATATATATATAAAATAGTATATATGAATCATAAGTCCTTGTATTGCAGTAGTATATATGAATTATTTGTACCACTATATATAAGTTATATTCACTTATTGTATATATATTATAGTATTTATGACAATATATATATATATATATATATATATATATATATATATATAAAAGTATATGTGATTCATATATATTGATATTTATAATTTATATATACTGATATATTGTAATAAAAAACACATATATCAGTATATATGAATTCTATATACCGATATATACTTCTATATAAATTGCAATAAATTATAATTGGTTGATGCAGTTTTTCTTTATTCGAATGAAGAATTTGTTTAGAATAGTAAATTTTAATTTTTAGAAATAAATGTTTGTAAGAAAAAATATTAATTTAAGATTATGTTTCATTTTTATAGTATTTATTTATCATTTAATATAAATTGTTGTTATTTATTGCTAAAAAATAATATTATTTTTTTCTTAAAATATATCCTATTTTATTCATTTTAGAGAATATATGTTATTCTATATAATTATACATAAAATATGTACGTGTTTATACTAATCCAACGGTATTACTCTTCATATTCGTTAATCAGAAATTTTAGCCGTCCGATCAGCTTCACAAGAATCAGCGCAAACCGTAGGATTTCGTCGACACAGCATAAGCGGAAGAAGAGGCACTTAATAACAGGTACAGGAAGGAAAATTATGGGAAGCGACTCACAGGTCAGGCTCCAGAATCTTCCACGGAAGCTGTCGATTTCCTGCCTAATATTTAGCTAACCTTCTTCGTACACTTGGTATTTATCTCTTGATCAATCCGTACCTTCAATTTGTTGAAGATATCGAAAGCTTCTGTTAAGGTCAGTCGTCTCTTTCTTTCTGTATTGTTTCATTTGGATAATTTTGGTGTATTTTTTTTCTATCTAATTGGTTTGGAAATTGAAATCGAATTGTAATTAGGTTTTTTTTCTTCGTAATTATGTTTCTTTATTTAAAGTCGGGAATTTATCTGTTTTGTTTTGTAAAATGTTAATTAGATTTTTCTGATTTTAGTTTTTTAGGGTTTGGATTTTCTGATTTGGTTCGTGATTTGGATTTTGCTTTCTTTTGAATACGGAGATTGGATTTCTCTTTATCTGGATTTTTATGTTTGGTTTGTCTGATTTACAGTCACAGTAGCAATTTTGGATCTATATAGAATAGAGAGGGAGGTAGATATAGATGGCGTCTGGATTTGGTGAATTTGCAAGCATGCCGCCGGAAAGTTCATCTTACCCTAGTAATAATGTTAGTGATGCTGGTGATTTCGAGTGCAATATTTGTTTTGAATTAGCTCAGGATCCGATTGTAACCCTTTGCGGCCACCTATTCTGTTGGCCTTGCCTGTACAGATGGTTACACCATCATTCACATTCTCATGAATGCCCTGTTTGTAAGGCTCTAATACAGGAAGAAAAATTGGTTCCTCTTTATGGTAGAGGTAAAACTCAAACGGATCCTCGATCCAAATCCTATCCGGGCTATGATATTCCTAGGCGTCCGGCTGGACAAAGACCTGAAACTGCCCCTCCCCCTCCTCCCCATGAACCTAACAACATTCCCAATTATGGGTTTGGTTTGATGGGAGGATTTATGCCAATGGCTTCATCAAGGATTGGTAACTTTACGTTGTCAACGGCTTTTGGTGGTCTGTCTTTATTCCCTTCTTTGTTCAATGTTCAATTTCATGGTTTCCCGGATGCAACTGTATATGGAACGACATCTGGTTTCCCATATGGATTTCATTCCTTTCATGGAGCTCATGCACATGGATTCTCTCAGACAATGAGTCGAGGACAGCATGCGGATAATGTATTGAAGAATCTTCTTATGTTGATCGGTGTATTGGTGGTCCTTGCACTGCTTTGGTGGTAGATCATGTACTCGCTTTATAAAAGTTGTCTTCTACTGTTTGTATATACATTAGCTGCTTTGATGACTTCTTTTCGTATTGAAGTAATAAGTAAAATGTCAATATGATACCTTCTTGATACTATAGTTTGTTAAACTTTCTGATGGATTTTAAGTTTCTTCAAGAATGAATTGCGATGCATTTTGTTGTTTGAAGTTTCATTATCTCAAAGACAATTTTTCTTTTTGTGCTTAAATCCAGGCTTAGTTTTGTAATTACTCATATGTATATATGTAATGTGCGTAGATCAATGTTGTCCATCATCTTGTTTTTGGTTGAAGAAAATGTGCAAACCAGAGTTATTTCTTAGAGTAGAGTTGAACTCGTGAATTTAGCAGAATCTTTATTTAGCATATAGGAAGCTTACAAGTTGCTTTGCTATTATTTTTCACTTGTGGGTATTCTTCAAATGGTTGATTAATAGAAAATCATATTATGGGTTCTTGAAAGCTGAAGATTTTGTGAAGGGAAGATGTATCATGGCAAAGAACATTTTCATTTCAGTTGTTGAATAATGAGATGAGGTGTAAACATCAAACTTGTAGGAGTTTCTGAGTTACAAGGGAAGGGGATTGGCATGGATTGAACCCAGGACCTATGGTCTTAGGTGGGCAGTATTTACCACTAGGTCACTTTATCTTCCACCATGCTGCTGTAGGAGGGTTTCAAATGCTTGGAATTATGGAATTATGGTGTTGGCCATAAGTTCAAATTCTTTGAGTTGTATTTGTTTTTGCTTAATAGTATTACAAGTGTCTAAAATATTCAGTGATTAGTTGATTTCTATATTTTTTATTTTGGCTGGCAGTGATTAGTTGATTACACGTTATGAATGGAAAAGCCCTTCAGGGAACTATTCTTTTCTTATTGAGTTTGCTGTCGTGCTCTCTCTTTACACTGTCTTCTGCGTGCAATTTATAAATATGAAGGCTCTTCCTAGAGAGTGAAGAATTTGAAGTGAAATTGTTCTTGTATGGAGGAGTGCGTCTATGCATGAAGACGGAAAGAGGTACTCTTTTATTGTTTAAATATTAACATAAAAGGGCTAAAGTTCAATGGAGAAGTGAGTAATGGCATGTGCAAGTGTGGAAAGCTTATTAGCAGAATCAAAATTCGCTACAAAGAAGCACATGATTAGAACAGTAATGTGATTCTGAAGTGGATGCAAGATGGCCTTGCCTTTTAATGCTCCCTTTGTCCTTTCTTATGGGAAGGAAAAATAGGAGAAGCTTGGAAGAGCGAAGTTGTAGATGTAGGTCTAAGAATAATTAAGAACGAGACATCCTTAAGGATGGTAGTACCAAGGTTTTCTCTATTAGAATACTCGCAACTGTCCTTGCCTCAAACTCAGTAGGATCAAATATAGTAGAGATCTTCATACAGCCTTTTCCCACCCAGTTTCCAAGATCCAACAAACACACACATCATTATAATCTCAGTTTTATAATCTCTCATCAAATCCAGTCCATCCTAAGAAATTTTAAATTGCGACTTTACTAGTGCTCAAAAGGCCAAAAGTCCTAAAAGTTCATTGGTTTTGGTATACGATGGGAAAAAAATTCCCAATTTGGACTCCATCTTTTGTATTTTTCTAAATTTATCAATTCATTCATTGCAAATATTTGCATTTTAAATGAAACATTTCAACACAGTTTCATTTTTAGAAAATTACTCTGTTTAGGCTCCAATGAATTATTAATGCTTCTCACCTTTGTATGCTTAATCTTCGCATGGAAAAAGAAAGAAAACGTGGAATGGAACCTAATATTAATTTGATAATGACATGGGGAAAATGCTTGATTGGTGGAGTTCCTAATGGGGCTTAGCAAAATTAGTGCATAATTAAGAGACAAATCTAAAGTTTAATAGAAAAGTGGTAGTAATAAAGAATCAAAGCAATTGCCAATGGAGGCATGTCCAAGTGTCCTACTCTTATTATTACAAACATATTTTCTGTTTTCAACCGCAGCAGTATTATTATAGCAATTGAAGATATAATTAGTTCCTTTTGTCTTTTTCTTTTTCATGGGAGGGGAAATAAATCAAGCTCCCAAAGAGTTTTAAGAACAAAATTTAGGGTTTTAGGTTTGGTTGATTAATTTTTTTTTTCATGAGTATTACATGCATGAAATTGCTAGTTAAAGAATAATAAAGGTGGGAACTTTGAAGTGAAGTAATAAATATTTTTTTTTTAAAAAAAAAGAATTAAATGGAAATGAATGAATTACGATCTTTTCTTTTCTTTTTTTTTTCTTTTTTTTCATGGAAAGAATGGCTTAGCTTATGTCGTTATCAAAGAGAATTGATAAAGCATCATAAGTATCATTTTATTCATATATTTTGTGTGTAATTAGTAATTGATCTCTCTATATAATTAGTGTTACATTCTTGGTGTTTATTATTAATTCAAAACTGGAGTTGTGAGATAAGAGTAAGGAAAGTTAGCAATAAAAATATTTATTTAATTGTACCTGGTTATCAGGTGATTTGTTAATTTAATTTAAATTCTACAATTTATCTGAATAAGTTTATAAAAATATATATTTGCTTTGAATTACTACTATTAGAAACAGTAATTTCTTCTTCTTTTTTTTTAAAAAAATTTTCTTCTTTTATTTATGTTGACTAAATTAGTTTTGGCTGATTTTAAAGATACTTGTATTATTAATATCATTTAAGCTTGCGATGACCTAAATATTTGAACTGTAGATGGGCGGTAGTATTAAGAGTAGACATTTATGAAATTCTGTCCATATTATACGAAGAAATAAATTATTTTGGATAGAACCAAACACGTTTACAAAATTCAATTCCAACCTAAAGAAAAGACCCATTGGAATAGGAATTAGTTTGTTAGTCCGCCAAAAATGTACGCGTTTAGGTAAATGAAAGTCGTTTTTAGATTTTTCTGGTCAAATTCGATCATCAACATGAGGGGCTTAACCGACAAATTATTTGATCCTCACATAAATTTTTCTTTATTAATTTTTTATTCAAATTAAACGGAGAAAATATTATGTGAAGTATATAAAATTGTTCAACAATTATAAAATAAAAATATAACAACTCATTAGCTTGAAGTCCCATTTCATCCTCACATTTAAGTAACTAATAATTTCTTTTAGTATTTGATAAAATAAAATTTACATAATTTTCAAATATATAAATAATATTTATAAAAAAATTAATTTCGGATTGAAGGAGAGGAAGTGACTTCCAAAAAAAAAAAAAACCAATACAATTACGTTTTTACTATATTATCAAACTATAATTAAATTAATTACATAAATATTATTATCTTTTAAAATTTGATCTTAACGCTAAACATTCTTTAAAAAATAAATGATATGCAAACAATGTTCCGAGAAGTAAAGTCTCAAAAAGTTGAGGATTTAATTTTGAACTGTTATTTATTTATAAAAATGTAAATACAATAACAATTACTCAAGTAATTAAATACTAATAAAATAGTTAATTTTTGCTTTATAAAAATTAATTAAATGAGTAATTTTATCAAATTAAAATAGTAAAAAATGAACTAATAATTTTATTAAATTTAGACAAGTAAATATTATTTATACAAGTATTTTTATTTATTGAACATAGTCTTGAATGTTAGCTATCGGAGCAGTAGTAGTACAACAGTTCAAGAAACATGTCAGAATATATTTATTAATTGGGTAGGCTTAGAATATATTTACTGAATTACTGTTTGATATGATATTTAGAGTGAATTAAATTACAATGGATATCTGTCAATTCTTAGCTGACATTTGGACCCTCATTGACCCTACCTCCTTCAAACTTCTCAATCTTCTTGTGTCGGTAACAATTCCTTCTATTGTCACTGTGTAATTAAATTAAATTAACCCTATAACTAAACCACTAAAAATCAAAATAATTAAATATATAGCGATCTTATAACAGATTTGATAGACTAATAATTCAGCGGTAGATTTGATAAATTAGATTCTGGACCTAGCTAATAACTTTAAAAGCTAAACTCAAGCTCCACTTATTTTTCTTTTATATCAAATTCAAACAGTAAACCATAAATAATTTAGGGGTGATTAAGCTTGTTTACAACCTTATAATATATTCATTAAATTAAAAAAAAAACATTAATTTATATATGTAATGGGAACTGTTTTTGAGGTCTTCTTGTGCCCAACACACACACCACAATGGATGGTGTTTGAAATGAAATTGCTTCAATTAATGAAACCCTAATAATCTGAGTTTTTTTCCCTTGCAAGTTTACATACATAAACTAATTTAAGCTTTTAAAATCTGTTCTCATTATTAATGACACATCTGTACTCTGTGAAACACATATTTAAATATCAGAATAATCAATTTATTACCATTCTATAGCATATGTGGTTCACATCCAACCAAATTATTTTTGGGGAAATAAACCTATTTCTTTATTTTTAGTAATAATATACAACCTAGTTTTAGTAATTAATTATTTTTCTATAACCGTCAAGGATAAACACATGGCTGAAAAATGGGAGAGCCCAAATCACTAAACTTAAAGTTAAGCAGATTTTATTCATGAAAATAAAATTTTAAATACATAAGTTGTTATTTAAGTTATTTTTAATATAAAGGTTACTACTAATAGACTTAATAAGAAGTAGCACTCGTTGGTGTTAATAGTATAGTAGTCAGAAATCGAATTTGATATCTTCACATATTATTTTCGTGAAAAATAAGATAAATTAATTAGACTACATTTTAATTGACTATTCAGTAAGAATTTTATAAAGGAAGAAAAAAAAAAGTGTATTTTTGCAAATGTGACTGTTAAAATAATAGACAGGCCACATGGTTTTTTAAAAAATAAATGATTCATCACAACAAAGTCTCGACCAATTTCATTTTCATACTCATAAACCCTAACATATCGTTCATGGGATCCTAACTTTTTCTTCTGATTTGCAAATCTGGCGCTGAAAGGTCCCACCAAAGAGGTGTTACGTGGCAAATTTCTTTAATTTGAGCCCACTCATTTAATTGGGCTTTTTGGCATGACCTTCCATACGTGCTGGAGTTTTTACCATCGGCATTGATTTTATAGTGGAAATAAAATAAATTGAAAATGATTGTGTGACCAATTAGTGCATGACATATTAGTGATCTTACTAACCATAATAATTGTAAACATATGCATATTTCGGGTTCGATTTCTAACGGCCACACCAATCCTTAATTAGTATAGAAAAATATTAATCCTACTATCTGCGTTTGATAATAGTTAGGAATCTTATCTGTTGTTACTTGCAACAATTAATTCTTGAAAATTATTTATACCAACTAGTAACTAACTCAAATTAGAATTTATTTGGCAAAATCAACTGTTTTGGTTAGAAAGTTCTGAATTATTGATATTAAGGTTTATTTGACAAAATTAACTGTTTTGTTAGAAAATTTTGAATTGTTGTTTATTTTACTCTTAACTACATGTTGGTTAAACCTAACTCGACCAAATTCGTCATAAATTTTCAAGACTCCACTGTTAATCTAATTTGTACAAGGCTATATTTGATATGATCTGTTATAAACTTCAATTCATTTGCAACTAATCCAACTTAAACAATGTCAAATTTGACATGATCCGTCATAATTTCAAGCATCAGCAGCTAATCCAACTTGGACAATGCCAAATGGTTTCTGGTCGGTGCATTCCAGACACATGCATTTTACAAACCATTTTGAAGGTAATTTTAGTTTAGATGTTGTTTAAATGATCATTTAGAAATAGAAGGAGAGCTAGACAATATGAAGTTCACGTAATATTAACATTTTAAATGGACATTAGCACCAGAGATATTGAGAACTTAGAAATTTATTACACAAATTACGAAAATTTAAAAACATATTTAAAAGGATGATGATTGATGGAGTCCTATGGTCCTGACAATCCACTTTTAAATTTTTTTTCAAATTAAATGTTGAATTGTTTGCATTTGGTATCGAGATCAATTACAGTGGATTTGAGTATGATGTAAAATTACATTTGAAATGCATTTAAATGTTTGTGCTTAAGATTTTAAAAGTTTTGCAAGAAATGATAAACGAAACTAAATTATGTTTCTTTAAAATTCATGTTTGTTGTGCAAATAGTGTTCCTTCTTCTTTGTTTTTGAATCAAAATCCCATATTTTTAACCCCACTGCTTCATTTCTTTCTAATTTTTAAATTAAATTGTTCAGCTTGGTCACCCTAGAAAATAGTGACAACTTTGTTTCTTAAAAAAGGTTCAATTGCGAAATATATAAGTCAATAGGCATTCAATCCGTTTCCGTAAAATCTAATAATGTTTAACTTAAATTCATCTCTTTTTTCGTAAAATTTGACTTATATGAGTCATAAGTCAAATTTTGTAACTCATCTGATATCTACAAAATTCTAAAACTTATTAATTTAATTCTCAAAAAAATATTATTAATTTAAAAACTAAGTGTTTGGCAAAAATAAAAGAATTTAAAACTGAGTTACTAAATATTACAAAAATAATAAATTTTAATGTCAAAATACCAAAATTACTTGAATTTTATTTTTCAAATAAGTTCATAATTGAAGAAATAAATAAAGAAATGTGTATTTATAAAAAAAATAAAAAGTAAAGAAATGTGAAATCAACGACTTTGGTTCAAACCCAAAAGGCAAAGCTGCGTCTTTTTTTATAAACTTCACTACTCATTCATCTTTTTCTTCTCCTCTTTTTCTTTTGAGTCACTGAAATCTTCCTCTCCTCCTCCGTCGCACCATGTCCAAGTTTCCACCACTGCTTCGGTCGCCGCCGCTTCTACATATCCTTTTTATCGTCATTTTCCTATTCCATATCACCCCCGCAAATCCTCAAAAATTCAAAGAGGCACCAAAATTCTATAACTCTCCAACTTGCTCTTCCCTCTCTTCCGATGACATATGCTCCGACCGAGCTGTCCATGTCGCAATGACACTTGACTTCCATTACCTACGTGGCACTATGGCGGCGATATTTTCAATCCTCCACCACTCTTCCTGTCCAGAGAATCTCCGATTCCACTTCATCTCTTCTCCTTCCGCCACTTCTCTCCATACCACAATTTCCTCCTCATTCCCTTACCTCCACTCACATTTCTACACTTTTGACACTTCCGCTGTCGCCGGTCATATATCAACCTCCATCCGCTCCGCACTTGACTCTCCGCTCAACTATGCGCGTAATTACCTAGCCGATCTCCTCCCTCCGTGCATCCAAAAAGTCGTTTACTTAGATTCTGATATAATCCTCGTCGACGATATTTCCGTCCTATCCGCTACACCGCTCGGTGACACCGCAGTCTTAGCGGCGCCGGAGTATTGCAACGCGAACTTCACTTTATACTTTACTCTCACCTTCTGGTCAAATCCGACATTATCTTTAACCTTCGCAGAACGGAATGCTTGTTACTTTAACACAGGAGTAATGGTGATCGATTTACAGAGATGGAGAGAAGGTGATTACACTACAAAGATAGTTGAATGGATGGAGCTCCAAAAAAGAATCCGGATCTACGAATTAGGTTCATTGCCGCCATTTTTGCTAGTATTCGCCGGAAAAATAGCTCCGGTAGATCACCGGTGGAATCAACATGGATTAGGAGGGGATAATTACAAAGGTTTATGTAGAGAGTTACATCCCGGTCCGGTTAGTCTCTTGCATTGGAGTGGAAAAGGTAAACCGTGGGTTCGGCTCGATCAAAACCGGGCTTGCCCGCTGGATTCTCTTTGGGCTCCTTATGATCTTTTGCAAAACCATTTTGATTTTGAATCTTAATTATAGATTAGAGAGTATAATTAGTATATAATTATACAAATAAAAAGAAAATTTTCCAAACTTTTTCAAGTGTTCAGTGAAGGCAGCAGAAGGTAGGCGTGTTCATAGTTATTATGGAGTAAGTAAGTAATTATACATTAATTACAGCCAAAATGACCTTAATTAGAGGTTTTTTTTTTTTTTTTTTTTTCTTTCCAGCTTCTGTACCTGAGAACAATAATTTTCCATTTTTAATTAGTAAAATGTAATTTTTAGTGTAATATTTGTATGAAAAATACATTTGACAAATATATATTTTTCATTATATATGATAAGTGAAAAGTGAAAGGGATCGGATAAAGTGGTTGATTTGTTTCTTCTTCTTATTCTGCTTTTTTTTTTACCTTTTCTTTTCAGTTTTTTACATTTATTATTTTTATTTTGTTGTTATTTTAAGTTTTTGTTATTAATTGCTGCATGTGCTGAAAATTATTTTTTATAAATCCTAAAATTATTTACACTTCATGGGTTTTGACCCTAGCCAGATCCCCACCCATTTGATTACAACACAAGAAAGGTTCCTCTAGATGGCTTTAATTACATGCAATCATAATATAATAGTTATAATTATGATTAATATTAGGTAATTTTAATTTTGCTTTAAGTTAGCTCTATATGTGTTATTCAAAACGGATAAATAAAATGATGGAAACTTGTAAGCTATTTTAGTATACGAATTAAACTTGATTTTTTAGCTTATAAGCTTGTGTGCTATCATATTTGGATTACTCATGAATTTAGTTTATTTATTAAATTGAAAAAATTTAACAAAATGATGTTTTCAGACTTATTGAGTTGGACATGTTTGAATTGATTATCCGGAATTAGAGATCCAATAGTTTATTTTGAAGTAGCTAACTTGAAGCTTGATTTTTTTTAAGGCCAAATAATCATCTTAAAGCTTGATTAAGCTCGAAGCTAAAGTTTAAGTTCATGTTTAAATTAATAAATTCTTTTATACTCATTTGATAAAGTTAAAAAACAAAAATAAAATTCTCACTTTCAATTTCATAATTTTGCTTAACATTTGATTAAATGGATCACTAAACACGTGGCGATTTCAAGTAGTTACTAATAATTAATATGAAAGAAAATTTATTGGAAACAAAATTTGGCCCATGCATTGATTATTTAGAGATTCTGCTTTTCCTGTGCTTGAATACTCTGTTAATCTTTGATTAAAAAAAAAAAGAGAATACTCTGTTAATAGATGGAATTACTATTGTTTTTTTTTTTTCTTTTTCAAAAAAGACAAAAGATGCAATTACTATTACTTAATTATTATGATATGAACAAATAATTAATTTTTTATTTTTTTACTTTTTGTACATTTTCTTTTTTGGGTTGGGGCTGAACAAAACAGACAGATTTTTTGTCCGTATAATAAGGTATTTAGAATGGTTTGTATATTATTTTTTGATATTTGAATTTATTTGGACATATTCAAATTGAAATTTTGAATATTTGAATTTAGATATGAATAAAGTTTGGATAATCTAAATAAATTAAACAACTTCAAATTATAATTTATTTTTTTATTATTCGTATATACATACTTTTGTTAATTAACATTATTTATAAATTTTTTTTATTCATACTTTTTTAAATATTTTTTGTTTAATGTGATTTCTATTCAGAGCAAATACTATAAATTATGTTTAATGTTAATTTGGAAAAAATTTATATTTTGAATAATATGGATTTCATTGAATATTTTGAATTACTCAAATATTATTTTTATTTGAATTGGATCTCCTAATATTTTTTTTTTATTATATTAAATATGCTTATTTGAATTGATTTGATTTTAATATCTAAAATGTTTGTGCTATAGGATATATGGTCTGGCTTTGTCTAGGCATTTATTGTTTCACCAAATAATGAGTATTGGACTTATCAGAGAATTACAAGTGTCCTGGTTGCTCAAAAGCTTTAATTTTCCTCCTCTCGTATATTGCCTGCTTCTTTAACTTTAAGATGATAGTAATTTTTTTTAACTGCAAAACGACATTTGTCATTGAATTTATGGATTATGAAGAGGAAGGACTAGTGGCTTGTAAATCTCTCATTAATGAGCTAGATATTATAAGCTGTTCGATGAACTTGAAAGTTAACCAATTAATGTGTTCATATTATGATAAAAACATTTCATTTTGTGTTTGGCCTATTAGAGTGAAAGAGATGTCCCATTAATGGCGGAGGAGGAAGATGATGTTTTAGCATTTGATATCACTCCTGATGAGCCAGTCCAATCTTATGAATGGTGCTTGGTTGACATGTTCTTAACGTATAATTCAATCTCTTGCCTCAAACCAATGAGACTATTATGAGAATTCAAACAAGGTTTGATATTCGTCATCCGAGTGAAGAGGAAAAAGAAACATGTAGATGTTGGAGGGGATGCCTTTTATGTTCACTTTAGTTATTTTAGAGTCCATATTTTTTGTTACTCGTGTGGGATCATTGGACACACCGACTCTTACTGTGAACCGAGTTTGCATAAAAAGCCAGAGGAGTTACAATTTGAGTGGGATGACAGCATCCCTGTTGCATGGATTCTATGGTAATGGGCCAATTGCAAATGTTGTTGTGAATTTAGAGAATGCAAATTGGCAAGCTTTTTGTGATGCTTCCACTTTTCAACATGAACATGTTACACGTGCTGCAGTTACTGTTGAAGACGGTGAGGGACGTTTCCTGCTAGCTCTTTCTTTTCACTCTGCTGGTTGTAAAATTCCGGCAACGGCAGAAGCTTTAGCACTAAGCGCAACTCTTGTTTTCTTGATTGATCATTTCCATTCTAGTGGCTATATTTTCATTGATTGTCAAGAGTTATTTGTGTTATTGTTTCGGATTATAAATTTCTCTTTTAGAGTTGAATGAATATTCAAATTAAATGGATCGGGGCGTAATATGAATAACGCAGCTCACTTAATTGCTAGAGCATCCATTAGAATTTTACCACTTTATATTTGAAAAATGCGTTCATGCGGTTTTCCGTTCTCATTATTTTATTATTTATGTTGATTCATGGATGATTATATAAAAGATAAATAATGAAAAAATGAGTAATAGTTGCACAATTGGTATTAGGTTTTGCAACTGTTACAAGTCTTTAATGTTGTGCAACTCATTTTGTTAATATATTTATTTTAGTATATATATATGCAATTATCATTAAATTATGGATATGCTACAATTTGTTAAGGTATTAAATAAGAAAATCATATGCCAAATTCATGACATTACATGTTTAGAAGAAATTAAACATAGACTTTTCTCTATTTACAAGGAAAAAAGAAAGACAAATTAAATAACACTCAATTAGCATCCAGTTTTAGTTTAAAATACTAAATTAAGCACAATTTAATTAACCTTTTACTGTCAAGCTTAATTAAAGAACAAAATTCAAACATGATTCATGGGCAAGGTGTTCTAAAATGTGCAAATTCCAAAAAAATAAATAAATAAATAAAATTATTTTGACTTTCTATTAAAGAAAAGTCTCTAAGAAAATATGATAGTAGAAGACAAGGATGACAGAAGCTAAGTAGGGTCATTATCTAGTGTTTTATGGTCAAAATCATTTTACTTATGTTATCTCTACATAGTCTGTTTAACAAAAATTAAATTCTAAACTAAGTTGTCTTGGAAGGCAAAGTCACATACTACGTTCCAAAGTGCCCTGTTCGCTTCCAAGAAGCCCTCCTCCTCCGTTTTCCCGTCCTCTAAAATATTTTTAAAGAAAAATAAATAAATATGTTTTCTAATATATATCTAATTTAGATTATTTATTCTTAAGTTTTCTTGAATTTATTTAGGTGAGCTCATGCTTATGGCATCAACTAACATGTCCAAAGTAAAAGAAATTAGCCTCTTGACATATAAATCTAGCCGGTAAAGATTAACAAATTGGTTACGTACGGAGATTTCAAATTCGATTAATTAATATCAATAACACTATTAGCACTAAATTTTACAAATGAGATGTAGTCACGCTATTAACTAATCTATTAATGTCATCTCTTATAATTTTTTTTATATTTATAAATCTAAAAACCAAACGATAATTAGGTTTTGATTTTCCATTTTTATATTTCATTTATAATTTTAAATAATTAGTTATTCTATAATTTTTTCTTTCTTGACTGCTTATGTGTGATATCATTTAAGAATTAAGTAACATGAGCTATGTAATATATTATATTTGTAAGACATGGATGGACACCTTTTCCTATGACAAATCTAATTAAGTCCAAAACAACGATATTAATAACTTATTCCTGCTTAAATCATGGGGCTTAGTCACTTAATTATTAATGGGATTAGTGATTAGTAAACAAATTAGCTGCTAGTCTGCTGGATCAGCAGTAGTCGTATTATTATAAATTAAACGTAGTGTATTAGTCAACCTATCACAATCTTTCTTGTATGTAAAAGAATTTGAAAACCCAAGAACGTTGGCTTTGTGTTGGAACTTGGAATGAAAACAATTATAGCAAAGGAAAAAAAAGGGTTAGTTAGAACTGATGAAGCTAAAATGAATAGATTTACTCAGATAAAATTTGAATTTATCGAAATTTAAAGGTTAATACTAACTAATTACTTCAATTAGCTTGTCACTTGTATTAATTTTTATAGTGTGATGTATTTATTGTATGTGAGTTTTTAATTTTTAATAATAACCAAGTTCAATGGATGTAATGGAGAGCATTTTACAGAGGTAAATTGGTTTAGTTAGAGTAGAATTTGGTTAATTAAGTACTGAAAAAATCGATAATTTTACGAATAATATTAATTAGTTAAAATTAGAGTTACTAAATGGAATTGAATTGATGGTTTTTAGTAAAAGTAAAGGCAGAGTAGTTGAAGGTAGATATGATGAAAAGGGAGAAGATGAATGTGTAATAAGCGAAATGCCGTAACTTCCATTCCTTTCTGAGTTTGTCTCCCACATGCTCCTGCATGTGAACCATTCTGCTATCACAAACTATAACAACTCACTCGATTCCATTTTATTATTCCTATTCCTAAAATCATAAACAAACCCATTTTTCCCAATAATTATATTCCATTTTCTTCTATTATTCAATCTAATATCAAAAACAGAATCTTCAACTTACTCGAGTTTCAATTTTACCAACTAATACTATAATCATTTTGTTACCTAACTTTCTCACTAAGGTAAGTATGTTTGGATAATTGGATCTCTAATTGTAAAGCTGGGCTTCAATCAAGATTCAAAAGTCAAAAGTGGGTTTAGGCAAATTTAGGTACGCATGAGCTGACCCAAAATTTGAAGCCGAATCATGACTTTTGAAGGCCCAAAGCCTCATTCCTAGAAAACAAAACCAAAACCTGATTGAATGAAAGCATTTCACCCAAGCTAGACTGCTATGGGATTAAATGATCTAACACTGGTTCAATACATGTCTTGTGGTGCTAAATTCTACACATAACTCATGTTTCTCTGTTTCTTTGGACAAATGTGCTTCTGCTAATATATTTGTGCCTCCATTTTGATTCATGGGTGGCATCAACCTATTTCGTGGTACCCTTCTTTATCATGATTGCGCCAACTTCTTATTAGATTAATAGTAAGTAGTTTTGATAAAAAAAAATGGTAAGTAGTTAATTTAAGTATATAACTTTTGTAAATATAAAAAAAAGATATAACTAATTATTAGATTTCAATAAATAAAAAATTTTACATAAAACATTACAATTTATTAATTTTGAGGGGGAATTAAATTAAAATACTTTGGTCGATGATTTAAGATATTGGATTTCTTAACGGTTTGCTGTTGTAATATGTTTTACAAACAAAATTATGTATTATATTAGGCCTCCCTTGCCGTCGGTTCTATGGTGTAGTGGTTAGCACTCTGGACTTTGAATCCAGCGACCTGGGTTCGACTCCCGGTAGGACCTATTTTTCTCTTTATTATTGCCCAAAGAGATTATGGTTTTTGGATGTGTATTTTTCTTTCTTCTTATTTTATTTGGCTGGAAAATTGGCAACCCATTTCGGGGAACCTTGGAATCAGGCTAATTAGAATTGTCAAATTCTCTTAGTGGTGTTCTTAGAGTTCTTGCCCTGAAAGATTTGGCATGAGATTAGACAATACTGTTACCACCTAAACTTGCATTCAGGAAGTAATTTTCCCTAAAAAGATTATAGTTCCTGTTCCTTGTTCTTGTACTGGTAGCATTTACCAGCATAACACACCTTACACAATAAAAAATCTAACTGAAAAACTTATTTCAAGATTGCTAATAACACTTACCCAGGCTTGACCACTTGCCAAGCTCTAATGGGTCAAAACTACTATGAACCTGAAAAGCTTCAGGTGGGAATGAAGCTAATGGTTTCTCTAAGATGTGCTTGTTCAACTCAAAACCAAAAAGCAAATGGGGTTATCTCTTTATTAATGTATATGGAGACATGGGGAGATACAATTTCATCCATTGCAAAAGCTTTTGGAGCTGATGTAGAAAGTATATTGGAGGCTAATCAGTTGTCTAAGACCAGCAAAATCTTCCCTTTTACACCTATATTGGTTCCAGTTAATAGCCATACTCGTGAAGATAATCCGGATAATTTCTTTTGCCAATGTCCTAATGGTTTTCTTGTCAATGAAGGGACAGGAGAAGGTGTTCGATGCATACCCGATGGGCAAAGTTCCCTGCCAAACTTGTTATACTATTAAGTGTGTCTCTAAATTACCTATTTCAATAAAATTTGATTTGAACTAAGACTATGTTTGATGATATTTACTTAAATTTGATCATATTTTAGTAGCAATTACCTGCTTAAATAGTGGTTACCTGGATGAATAGTTATTGGACTATTTTGGAAGTTATTGGGGGGTGAATTTTTATAAAAATTGATTGTAACCTCTAAAGTTATGTTATCAATTTAGTGTAAACGCTACTTGAAAAGTTATAGCCGAAGGATATTTTAGTCTGTTTTGGAACTTTGTTTTTTGCTCTTTAGCTACAAGTCATATCAGTACTTAAAGAAAAGAAGATACAGAATTCGTAAAGAGAGATTATTCGAGCAAAATGGAGGATTCTTATTGCAGCAGAGACTATTATCTTGTGGAGGAGGCGAAAAGGTTAAATTATATGGGAAAGAGGAGCTGAAAAGAGCAACAGACAACTATGGCCAAAGTAGATTTCTCGGCGAAGGAGGCTATGTCACTGTCTGCAAAGGAATGTGGCCAGATGGTACTATAGTTGCTGTCAAAAAATCAAAAACTATTGACAGGACAGAAATTGATTAATTTATAAATGAAGTTGGGATTCTTTTTGGAACAGAAGGAATTGGAGCAGAAAGGAAGCATGCAGTTCATGCAGCAGCCTGAAGAGATCGAGAGAAAGAAAGAAGAAAGAAGGAAGGCAATAAAATAAAGAAGAAGAAACGATGACGTATCATTCGGAAGCAGT
>CANUEY010050678.1:0-19844 GCA_948099555.1 Croton setiger | reverse complement strand
ACAAATTCCTAAGTTTCCGAATTTTCCAATCAGTTTTGTTTGTTTTGAAAATGTCCCAAAACCCTCCCTCTTCTTTAAATTCTTCGTCCTTAAAAAAATATAGTTTAATTAATTTTTGTTTAATTGAGTGAATGTTTTTATATTTATTGATTTTGATTTTTAATTAAAATTTACTTTCATTTGTGTATATAGTCTGAATTTATTTAAAAAAATAGGAAAATTAAAAAAAAAGGGTTTATTAGATTGGTTTTAATTTTAATTTGATGCTTTAATATAATTAAAGTATTAAATTAAAATTATTATTATTAAATTAAAAATATTATTATTCTTATTATTATTATTATTTATTAAAAAAAAAAGAAAAGAAAAGGTTTAATTCTGAATCGAACCAAACTGGTTTGGTTCAGAATTAAACCGGTTTGATTTAAAGAGATTCTTGAGTTGATTTAAGTTAAAAAAATATATATGTAAATGAAAGAAAGAAGACGCGTAAAAGGCCAAGAACAGATTGACGAAAACAGAAGAAGCTCAAACGAGAAAGATGAAAGAAATAGAAACAAAACGAAATCTGAACAGGGAAAGTGAAGTTCCTAGTTGAAATCGGAAGAGTGAGGAGAGAGAGAAGGCAATAGCTTCCTTCGGAAGCACCTGGTGCTAGAAAGTCAAAAGGAAAGAGGGATTGGACAGAAAGCCTGAAGAGAAGAAAATGAAAAAGCAGAAGTCGTGGACAGGAGTTGAAATTGGAGGCGGCGTCTGCAGGAGGCCATCAATGAGGCGTGCTCAGGAAGGAGAGACTCTGCCTACAAAAGGGAGAAGAAAGCTACAAGAATGAGGGGGCTTTCTGGAAAATAGGGAGGATTCGAAAAGGGGGAGAGAAAAGCTTTTTCTGTAAGTTCTTCTAGGGTTTTATTAAAATATGTAATTTGGGGTTTTTGGAGGATTCGGTCCAATAACCTCTTGATTTTAGTTCCTGTTGATTCCAATATCAAAAACAATTTGATATTGGGAATCAATTTTTAGTGTAAATCGAAAGTACTGCTTCAATTGAAGTTGAATCGAAATTCTGTAAAAAAATTCCTTTCCGTCTGAATTCAAACTAAAGATTTCTGGGAGCGATTAAGGTACCCTTTCTAATTAATTCTTTTCCCTTTAATTTTCCTTTTTGTTTTCTGAGATAATGGATGAATATCTTAGGGAGCCAGATTGAATGGTTTTGTTTCTTTCTTTGTTTTCGGCTTGAATTTTATTCAATGAGCTTGTGAATGTTTATAATTTCTGGTGTTGCCATTCTCGACTGAATCTGTTCTAGATGAAGTGATGTTAGAATAACTTTGATTCCAGATTGTGTTATTCCTCCTATTCTGTTGAAATTGTGGATGATGAAATTCCATTCGGTCATAACTGTCTCTGTTAGCTTATGTTAATTTCTCTTTTGTTATTCTCAAATTTTAATCTGCATTACAGTCTGGATAATTTACATCTCAGTTTGTTAGAATCCAATTTATGTGCCCATTATTTCGTAAATTTCTGTCGGGGGACTCCCATTTCTTAGTTTTTGTACTCTCTGTTCAGCTACAACTATTATATCTTTCATTTTCGTTTGATAATTAAATTATTCCTGTTGTTGGAATATGGTCTGAAGTGTGTTGTGATTAAGCTATATGATTTGTAGTTTCTAGTTTTGTATAAAAAGCACTGGACTCCTTTCATACTCGAAGCTGATGATGAATTGAAATGTTGGGATGGATTATAGGATTGTTTGCCTATTTCAGTTTTACATTACTCGAAGCTGAGTTTGCGGTTACTGCTTCCATCTATTTTATTGTTGGGTGATTAAATTAACTAGTAAAAAAAATAGCTAGTAGTCTTGTAGACTATGTAGTTGAATTTTAACCCGTAAATCAACATTAGAATTGTCTTTCTCATGATCTGGGCTTTTGATCCAGCTTGATTTTCTTTTTTTTACTGATTAAATGGTTGTTATTCTATTACAATGCCTGCTAAAATTTATAGAACTTTAACATAATAGAGCAACATTATGTGTCGAAATTCATGAAAGTTAGTTTCTGTATTTTAGTATCTATTATAATCTCTTTATGCTTGGCTTGGTTATTTAATTTGACGGCTTAATCTGTTGATGACTTGATGATGTTCTTTTAAGTTTGATGGCTGGGATTTATTAGAAATGAATTTGATGATACATACTTTGAAACATATGAAATGCTCTCTTCTTTGTTATAATACCTTAATGATTTAGTTTTAAGTTGTTCAAAAGAACTAATGTCTTCTGTCTTTCCTATCTGGTCCATATAAACATATTTTCATGAGTATTTGTAAATAAGGTATCTGGCATTTTAAATAAAATATAACCTTAGGACCATTTTGTAGATTTTCTATGTTTACCTTTCATTGGTTTATTTTGGGAATTTGGGTTTAAATTGAAAATTAATTGGGTAGAATGTAAATTAATTAGGACCTTAATTGTAATTATTTTCTCCTAATCGGAGAAAGAATAATTTTAATTTCCGCATTTAATTTCCGCACTTTATCGCTTTCATGTTTGAATTTATTTTCACAAACGACCGAAATCGTCATTTAGGAACATCGTTAGAAATGAACCACCTTTTTATTTCAACTTAAATTTTGGAAAGAAAAACAAACCAGATGCCGGTTTTACCGGGCGGCGGTTTAATTAAAATTTAAACCGTCGTACTTTACCCCCTTACCCAAAATCTCTAAATTTTGACCAGTGCTTTTAAAATAAAAACAGAGTCATTTTTGTAAAATAAAATTGGTGTCCCGAAATCGGGTGGCTACTCTTTTGAACAAAATTAATTTTTAAGACCGACTAGTTTCGGCATTTCATCGCAAAACTAAAAAATGTTTTGTCCACCCCCTTTTAAGTAAACAAATTGTTTTTGTTGGCGGTGAAAAATCGGTCCGTCAACAACTATCCTCAAAAATTATAAATATGAGAGTTATTTTGACAATTTTAATATTTTTAATATTATCCTTACTATTTGTACATTTAAATATGTTTTGGATAATGATCTAACTGAAAAGATTAATAAGTTTTAGAGATTAAGATGTGACTGTACTTTAATGTTCATCTTTTTCATTTTGTTCCTCTGAAGAAACTCTAATCTTGAACAGTCGTTGTCTTACCAACTGTCACGTCCACCATCGTTCCTCTATTTTGAACATGTTTATCTTTTTCAGTGTAAACATCACTGCAACTCCATGATTTAAGTGAAAAACACAACGGAAACAACATGTGATCTTGTTGACAGCACAATTCTCATCGCCTTAGCTTAGTGACAATTGCATTTATGACCCATGTATTAGGGTTTGAATCCTCCTACTCCAGTTTCAAAACAGAATTGTTACTAATCAATTAAAAGTAATTATTGATATAGAATTGCATATCTAGGGGTAGCTTCAATGTGCCCGTGGATTAGTAAATAGAAACCGATACAGTTGACATAAACCCATTCTAATTTATAGCAAATATAAGTTCAAATATATAATTAGCTACAATGTGCCCATGCACTACTATAATTCTTGTTATAGCATAAAATTAGCTATACTAATTCTATTACTATAATTCTTTTGAGATAAATATTTTGATTTATTAAGTTGTTTATATTTTAGTTTATTTCTTAATTAATTATAATTGAATTTTTTTTTTGAAAGCTGTAATTCGAATATATATTTATCATAAAATAATAACTATATATTTATTAATATTAATTATATTTTCTATAAGAAAATATATTATGATTTCTTATATATTCCTACACAAGTATAACATATATTAATAATTATTTTATACTATAAAAATATTTAATTAATTAATGATTGAAATAATATTCATTTGAATTTAAATAATTAGAAGAAAAAAAACTTTAACTTCAATAGTATAAATTTTATAAAAACGTTTTAGACGTTTGCAATGTGTTTATATATATATATATATATATATATATATATATATATATCGTAAAGGGACAACAAGCAAAATAAATGCAAGAGCCAGAAATATATAAATTATGTACAAGAAAAAGGGGGGGAAAAACTTTCAATATACAGTTGTTCTACATAAACTAGAATAAGTTAGTTTTTCTTTTTTGGGGAGAATAAGGAGTTAGTTAGTCTTAATATATATAGCTGAGCTGGGGTTGTTATTGCCTTCTCTTGTCTCTGCAACTCTCACCCCACATTTTGGCTTCTGCAACAGCTCGATCTCTATCCAAATCTTTTTCCAAAATGACTTCTGATACCTTTGGAGAGAAATGAATCTCAGGCCATGACCTATTTGCTTCATATTTTCTTGACACTAAATATTCCATTGATGTCACTAAGTCATTTGATGAAGGTCTTAAATGTGCATTTTCATCTAAACACATTGATGCTACTTCTATTGTCCTGTTAAATACTGACATTGAGAATTGCCTTCTTAATAAAGGATCTGCTAATCGCAAATAGCTTCCTCTGTCTCTCATCAATGGAAGTGCCTGAACACACACATAAGAAACACCCAATTTCAGAAGTTATAACACATCTATTGAAAACTAATCAATCAAACTACTAATAATTTTTTTAATTTTGCTGAAAACACCCATATTATAGAATATATAATTAATATTGAGAGATACCCAATGAATTAGGTGCATTTGGCGACCTTCAAAATCATCAACTGCTTTATGTCCAGTGACCAACTCTAATAATACAACTCCAAAGCTATAAATGTCAGTTTTCATAGATAATCTTCCAGTCGAGACATATTCCGGAGCACAATAACCATATGTACCCATAACTCTTGTAGAGACATGAGATTTATCCCCGGTCGGACCGAATTTCGCAAGCCCGAAATCTGAAAGTTTAGGTTGGAAACCTTCATCTAATAATATGTTTGAGGCTTTTAAGTCTCTGTATATAACTGGAGGATTTGCATTGTGTAAATAATGCAATCCATTTGCTGCTCCTGCAGCTATTTTCATCCTTGTATTCCAGTCTAATGGCTCCTTATCAGGTGCAACATCTTCATCAAAGTAAAAAAAGAAAAGAGTAAATTCAATTTATATTAGAGAAATTTGACTTTTTTTTATCAGTGGTTGACTTCAATTTTTCATATCAATTATTCCTTTTAATATGTGAATGATTGATAGTCAAATACATATAAAAAAGTCAACCTTTTCAATATAAATTTCTTGTAAGAAGTAGTATATATGAGTTTAGCTGTATAGAAAAAAAAAAATATATATATATATATATATACCAAAAAGGTGATCTTCCAAGGATCCTAAAGGCAAATGTTCATAAACAAGAAGCCTTTGTTCCCCTTCAGCACAAAAACCAATTAAATTAACAAGATTAGGATGGTGTAGAACTGTGAGCATTAAAACTTCCACCAAGAACTCTTTCTCTCCTTGTAAACCTTCAAGGTCTAATTGTTTAACCGCTACAACCTGTTGTTTAATTAAGTAATTAATTACCACTTTAATTAGAGTGTTAATTGAAAAAAATAAATTAGATTAATTGTACCTGATTACTGCTTTCTAATTTCCCTTTATAAACAGCACCAAAACCACCTCTGCCGATATAAGATGCTTCTGAAAAATTATTTGTTGCAATTGCAAGCTCTTGATATGTAAATACTGGAGCCATTTTGGATGATTTAGTTCTTGATATTGGAGGTGCTGATGCTTCATGTCTTAAACTTGAATTTGCTTTTGATCCTGAACTTAATCTTGATTCTGTATTTACTATCCAATATATCAAGAATTATAATTTCAATTAAAAATATATGAAAAAAAGTGTCACATTGTTGTTTAAAACATGCTTCATTAACATTAGCAATTTTAGATGACAAATTAACATATGTTTTTTTAAGTCGTACCCAGAAAAGACATTGAAATTCATAAAAATAAACAAAATAATTATTGAATAAATTGATGATGAAATTAAGAGAGAATTATTATAATAATATGAATAATTAAAGAAAAACTCACCATAAGATTGTTGGGCATTAATATTAATATTAATGCTAGTTTCTCGCTTAAGCTTCTTTTTCCTATAGAACAAACCAAAACAAGGGCAATGACCCATTTCTCGGCAGAAAGAAAGAAGATTTTGTGTTTCAAGAATTAAAATTATATATATCTTTATAGAAATATAAAGAAGAGTTGATTAGGAATAGGAATAGGGTTTGCTTAAGAATTAATTACAATTTATAAAGGTTTTGGATTTTATTCCTTAACAATGAAACCCAGAAGGTAATAAAATAAAATGAAATAATAGCTTGTGTTGTCTTTGGAATTTTGTACATGATGAGGATGATGTGGTGTCGCGTTTTTTTTATTAGATAAATTGGATAAGATTTACTTTATTAGGATTTTCAGTATTGTTATTATTTAATTATATTTGACTAATACTTATACGTCCCTAGTTCTGCATTAATCATAGAGTACTCTCACCCGTTTTTATATGTTGTTGAGTAGTTAAAAAATAATATTTATTGAATTTTTAATTTTTTTTTTAAAAAGAGAAAATCCATCAACTGAAATAGGTGGACGGAAAATTAAAATTCTAGCGCTACCACCTTCGCCAAATGTAGTTGACCGGCAAGTGAAAGGTACCGGTCAACAACTCTCGCGCTAACCGTTCGTTCAGTATCTTAGAATAGTAGTCATATCATCAAAAGTCGACCAAAAATTGAACAACTTTTTGCAACGTCCCAGTTCGGAAATTTAGAAAAAGTAAATTTTTCATATAATTCAAGTCATTTCTAGTTGGTTTCCATCAAAAATCGTGCTGCTGACGAAATTTCATGTCGTGTTTGTATCCGCTCCAAAAATAAACAAGTTCAAAAAGGAACAATGATGAACGCAATGGTTGGTTAAAGTGGCAATTGTATAACATTAGGTTTTTTTTAAAGAAGCGAGATGAAAAAGATGAAAATTAAAGTAAATTTACATTTTAATTTTTAAAATTTGTTAATTTTTTCAATTAGATCTTTTATCCATAACATATTTAATTGATGGAACTCAAATAATAATTTAATATTTTTATATAAATTTATTATTATCAATATATAATTTGTTATATTAATTACAACATTAATAAAAAATATAAAATAAATTAATGCATGTATATATTGAAACCCTTAACCAATTCACTTTATTACCCTTAAGTATAAAACATGTCAAAAAGAAAAGTGAGAATTACTCTAAGATTCTCAAATTTTTTATAATCTGCTTAAGGGTCCTTTATGTTTGATAAACCTGTTAATCAGTTTTTAAAAGTTTTCTATAATCTGCTTTTAGATGTTTTTGTAAATTTTTTTAATTTTTTGTTCTATATTTTATTTTATTCCTCCAAATTAACAAAATATTTGTTAATTTAAAAAAAAAATATATAAAAATTTGTGTTATTAGAGAGGATTGAGTGGAGGAGGAATTGAGTTTTTAAAAAAAAGAACATGAAAGCATGAAACAAGTGAGGTAGCAAAGGGAAAGAAATTGGAAAGCCAAAACAAAGCTTAATATCTCATCATTGGCAACACTGGTCAAGCCGCCATCGTTGGTGGTAACACTTTCACTCGCCTGCAGACAGGAAGGCCAGTACACCGCCAACTACCAAGTACCTGCACGGCCATTAACCAGCATTGTCGCTGCTATTATGCGCAGCCTGAAGTTTAGGCGACTTTTCTGGAACATGTGATTATGTATTAGGGATAAAATTTGATTTATTGAAGCGTGATGATTAAACCTATTGATGATTTATTGAACCAAATTGTTGTTTACTTGATTTGGAATTTTTTTTTTTAAATTTTGATTTCTGCTAGTGTGAAAATAGTGGTAGTGGTGGCGACATTGGTGATGATGGCAGGGTGAATATTGTTTCCATTCCATTTTGCAATTTGGATTTCCATTTTGATTTTGATTTCTACTAGCGTGAACATAGTGATGGTTATGGTAGTGGTGACATTGGTTGTAATGGTGGTGAGACGTTGATGGTGGTGGTGGTGTTGATGTTGATGGTGTTGGTAGTAGCGGCGGGAATTAGAGAGCGGAAGAAGAAGAAGATAAAAGATGGGTTGAGTTTTATTTTATTTTTTATTTTGTTTTTAAAACTAAAAAATATTTTTAATACAACTAAAATAAAATTAGGAGAACCAAATTATAATTTTTCCAACCAAATTAATGGAAAAGAGAAAAATAATTGACAGAAGCATCCAAAAGCAGATTATATAAAACTTTTGAGAACTAATTAGCAGATTTACCAAACATGAAGGACATATTCAATCGGCTGTAGTATGCCTGAATAGGCTCCTAATGGTGCAGCAGTCCAGTAGTGCTACCATTTTGCCAAGTTTTGAGCTTTAACAGATGCTGGTCCTTAATGGTAGTGATTTATGGATGGTGCATGTTTTAATCACTTGCGAGTATTTGGTTGTGGTGCTATTTTGAAGGGTTTGGAAGGTGATTTTGTGAGCTTAATATGCAACAAAAGGTACATTTTTCTATGAAATTTTATTTCTTTCTTTATACAGTTAATTAATAGAATCCATTTGTTTTTATTGAGGCATGTGCAATGAATTTGTGAGCATTTGACTAGAATTATGAAAGAAACACATGGTCTTAATGTTGACCTTTTAACTGATAGTCATTTGTTGTGGCTAAACTAAGATATTTATTGTTGCAGTGGTCATTGTTATTTTTCCATATATATGAAATTTTGGTTTATTGCACGATAGTTATTTGATATGTATATGAATAGGTTATAAACAATTTTTGAACTTGTTCTGCATAGTTACTAAATATATATGATCAGTTTACAAACACGTTCTGAATAATCTCTGAATAGGTTAAAAATAATTTATGAACATGTTTCGATACAATACTAAATTTTTAGCTGAAAATTTCTCATGTATTATTTAATTTTATAACTGTAGATGGTATATGTACCTTTTTTTTAAGAAATTTAATTTTTTTCTACAGATATTAATAGAATCAATTTGTTTTTAATTAAGGCATGTGCAAGCTTCTGAACCTATTATGAACATTTTGTGAATAAATTTTATATATCCATAATAAATATTAGGTTTCTCTGAATATATTTCGAACAAATTTTGTACATTTCGTAAAAATTTTATGAAAATATGAACATATTATGAACAGTTTTGACATTGAGATTTGTTTACATATTTTTATACATTTGTTTGCTGGTTGGGTAGAATTGTAGCCTCAACAACGAAATAATTGAGTTTGATTGAAATAATTGAGTTTGATGCATGTCACCATATGTAATTATATATTTTGATAATTGCAATTGCAATTTGAAGATGAATGATTTTTTAAACCATAATTGAACATATTATAAACATTGTTATTATTGGAACACGAATTGAATAATTGTTCACCGTTTTTTACAAAATTTCTTTATTGATTTTGCTAGGATTTCTTTCTTCTATATATTTTATATTGATTCCTACAATTTTTTTTTTAGTTTTTGAATTTTTAATTTGAGTATTATTGAATTAATATAATTTAATATATTTTTAATATAAATTATAATTATTTTTAGGCATTTAATTTTTTATTTTTATAACGAATAATGTAAATTTAACAAATATTATAAAATAAATAAAATTTTAAAACATAATATAAAATAAAAGAGAAAATTAATTTTTTAAATGTGTTTTTAATTAATTTCTAAATTTTTTAAAATAATTTATTATCTTTAATACTGAAAGTGTATTATATTCACTCTTAATATAATTTAATATATTTTTGAATTAATATAATTTAGTATATTTTAATATAAATTATATATATATATTTTGATATTCAATATTTTTTATAATTCAAAATGTGAATTTTATAAATATTATAATATTAAATATTTGAAAAAAATAATAAATTTTAAAATAAATTATATAAATAGAAGGTGAAATTATTATTAATATTATTTAAAATGTGTTTTTTAAATTAATTTTTGAATTAATCTATTATTTTTTAATACAAAGAGTGTATTACACTCACTTTTAAATGAGACTAAATTATTTTTATTATGCACTCTTTTAGAGCCTTTTCTTATGGAAATAATCCTTTTAGTTCTAATTTATTAAAATGACTCTTTTGATCTTTTAAAATATGAAGGGGGCCCTTTTAAAGATTTTTTTTTTAAAGATTCATTTTTATTATTCTTCCTACTTTCTTCCATGCTTCCACAAAGCTCGAGTCGGAAGTGGGAACGGCCCTATTGAGAAAGGTATCGGAAAAAGAGTCCGATGGCTCGGCGAAGTATTTTCAAAGATTTTGGGCTAGGCTTGATGCGATTGCGATTGCTCACTCGCACTTGGGCTCATCTAATTTGAAAATCGATATGAAACGACATCGTGTGAGCACAGAAATTGAAACGGTGCGTTTTCAGTTTTGAAATATGATAAGGCTTACGGAGAATGGGCTACTAGTGCTTTTAGCCCATTACCGTAAGTTTACAGCCAATATATAATCATTTGCAGGCAGCTAGGGTTTCCACTCCCTCTCGAGCGCCTCTTGCTGTTGTTGTTCTTGCTACCGTTGGCATTCGCTTAATCCTCAACCATGGCGGAACAAACCGAGAAGGCTTTCTTGAAGCAACCAAAGGTTTTCCTAAGGTATATATGTTTTTTCCATTTCATTCCAAGCTTTATTTTTTGTTTATCGAAGCTGTATTAATATTGTCTGCTTCTTTTGCAGCTCTAAGAAATCTGGTAAAGGAAAGAGGCCTGGTAAAGGTGGAAACAGATTCTGGAAGAGCATTGGATTGGGTTTTAAGACTCCCAGAGAGGCGATTGAAGGTTTAGTTACTTTGGAATTCTTTATATATAATTGACTTCGTATCTGACGTCTGTATTTCGTAGATGTTGCTTTTGCTTTTAGTTGTGCTGTTTGATGTATTTGTTCTTGATTGCATTGACTTTGTTGGAATAACTAGAGGGGTCTGTTGCTTCAGTTTTTGATTATGCATCATAGGATACACAGAGGTGATTGATTATTGTGTGCCCATATGCTTGCTTTCATTTCCTGCGTTTCCATTGCATGTGAATATGCGTGTTCTTTCACTGTTAGGCTGGATTGAGTGCGTTGTTGTCTTCATTTTTCAAGAACTGTTATAGTCTTTAGTCTAGAATGAGGTGCACGTTATTGGTCCATCTTCTGAAGCAATTGATCTTTATAAAAACAATTAATGCTGACCCTTAGACGTGACTAATATTCTTAATATTGAATTTTGTGCAATATAATGCCTGTAACTTTCTATTATTATAGGCTAAAATGCATCTTGTTTGCATTCTAGAATTACTGATACTATGATGTTTGAGTCTGCTGAATGATTTTAAGCGTAATAGATTTGTCACTAAAAAAATGGCATTTGAGTAAAGCCTCTGCTTTCAGCTGCTGATTTTGCTGCAGTTTGTCAATATGCCGCTATTCCTTAGTCTATTGATTGTAATAGGTTGCAATTATTTTTGAAATTAATTTAGGGATGCCACTACATCTGTTCAGGCTTTTGCTTTGCTTACATGCTCTTATTGGGAAATTAGGCTATTTTGCAAATATTTTTACTTGATTTTGTTGCATCAATCTGAGCTGTGTAAACTGTTTTGAATAAATGATTATAAATGACACATGCGAATTGTTACCTTTTGTTGCACTTTTTTAGTTTATTTTTAGTTTCTTGTCAAGTGAAACATACTATGTTCTTCACATAAATTGATTAACCATGCACCCTCACTGTTATAATACCAGTTCTTTGATGTTTGAGGTTATAAATTTCTTTACAGGAACATATATTGATAAGAAATGCCCGTTCACTGGGACTGTTTCCATCCGGGGTCGCATCTTAGCTGGTACCTGTCACAGTGCCAAGATGACAAAGACCATTATTGTACGTAGGAATTACCTTCACTTCATCAAGAAGTACCAGAGGTAATCTAAGTTCACTTGTGGATTTCCTCCGCATCAATGTGCTTATGTTTCATTTGTGTTTTTTATGGCATTGCTGCCTACATTTATTCATGGCTACTTGATCTCAAACCTTTACTGGCACCTCCTATTTAGGTATGAGAAACGGCACTCTAATATCCCCGCTCACATATCCCCTTGCTTCCGTGTGAAAGAAGGAGATCATGTTATCATTGGTCAATGCAGGTTTTTACGTTTGACACCCATTCTGAATTTTCTTCATGAAAATGCATTTTGAAGTTTTTACAGAATCTGAATGGTCTTTTGTTTTCAATATATCAGGCCATTGTCAAAGACAGTGAGGTTCAATGTGCTTAAGGTCATTCCAGCAGGCTCTTCTGGTGGTGCAAAGAAGGCATTCACAGCCATGTGAGAGCCTTGGTTTTAGATATTATAGTACTGGAGGCTCATTCAAGCTGATTATGGTCGTCATTATTTGTCTTTTTGAAGTATGATATCGTAGAATTTGTACTAGTTCTTTATACTGTTGGAGGTGTAGTTTTGATAATTTAAACTGAGATTTTGGATCTCTTGAGAAAAGGTTCTATGCTTGATTGATTTTGTGTTATCTTTAAGATTATTAATTCGTAGTATTTGCTTTATGAGTTGCAAGTCGAATGGTTGATTTTAAGTTTTGTTGAAAGTGGTTTTAGCTATTTATGGTATCCCTGGGGATGTGCAAATTACTTGCAATATAAAAAAGGCGGACAAAATGTCCATGACAAAGCCATTATTCTATTATTATTTTCCAATGTCTTGAAATTTCATTAGCAGTACCACATCATGTGGCTACGGTTTTATTTTTTCTCACCTAGTTGCACTTTTGCTCAACCCTGCGCTACCCACAATCCATATTCCGATCCTCGGTGGTATAATATACGACTACGAAGTGTTTGGCAAAGCTTAAACTAAGAACATCTTACTAACAATATAAATTTTCAGGTATTAAAAAAAAGACAGGTAGTAAAAAGTAAAGACAATTCTTGCGACGATTAGCTCAAAGGATATAACCAAAGATTAGATTACATGAACTGGAAAAAAAAAATTGAAATAGTTTTAGAACTGAAACTAAATTTCTTCGGTTTGCTTCATGTCAATATTCCTTGGTTCTCTTTCTTCATTCTCATTCTCATCTTCAGTGTATTGAGCAAATCAATCATCTTGAAAAGCTGCATATGTTTCCATATTCTCATCTTCATGCACTCCCATGACCCGATTGGTCATCTCGATTTTTCGTCCACTACTGATATTTGTTTTTGTTTTATATAATCAAAACAGTTCTCATCGTACTTTTCTTCGAATCACAAAAAGAGCGAAGTTGATCCTCATCAATTGTGCCTAAACCAGAGAGTTTGATGCCATATTGCAATAGTCTACGAATGTCCCTGGGAATTGGGGATTGCCAAAGACCATCCCACCAAGCTGGAGGGAGAAGTGGTGCAAATGCACATTGATTGGATTGATTCCGGCAGCTCAAAGGGCCAGCAAATCTATTCCAAACATGCCCCCACCCAGTCTGCAACCTTAAACCATCGGTTAACAAATTACTTTGGAAACTGGTTAAGAATGAGAATTTTGAACCTGTAGAGTTTTCCCCTGGAAAAAAGAAAACCAGTTTGTTACTGTTTCTGGAGCATTTCACAAAAAAAAAAAAGAAGAAAGAAGAAAAGCACCAATATATGTAAAATATGCAAACATAAAGGCATAGAAATACCTAGGTGATTTGCTGCAGCCAGTGCTGCTATTAGTTGCGCATAGGTAGTTCCAACACGTCTGTGAGCACCAGAAATAACAGTGTACTTTGCACGTGATGCAAGAAAGAAATCCACAAATGCAACCCATCTGGGTGCGGGTCCCCAGTCCTTCGCTCTAAAATCTAAATTGTGCGATGCATTGATGTTCAAAGAGACATTTCCTTGAAAATTTTTATAATCAAAATAAACCACCTGCTAAGAGCAACTGATTTAGTAACCACTAAGCAAGTCTGACAATGTCATATTCAAAATGTAACTCAAAATTGATTTTTGAACCAAAATGAACTCATCATCCATCAGAGTCGGACAAAATCAGGTAATGCTACTAACTTTGCATTAAAGGTGAACCTAAGGAATGAAACAAAAAGGTTTCGATTGTAACATGATTATTTTTATGGCATTTGGAAACAGTTGATTTTAACAACATAGGGTACAGCAAGTAATTACCTCTGCAAATTCACTTATGTTTGGAATAATACTTTTTATAAAAGACGGGGTATCTGAAACTATAGCCACCTTGGGTCTTGAAATTTGGTGTAAACCATTTATGGCTTTTTGGATGCAGTTCAATGCTGCCTGTGTAGCTCTCACTGGTCTGCCAAATGAAAAAAAAAAAAAGACAAGAACCAGCATCATGAATCAGTGATCAATCCAAGTCATATTACTATCAGACATCATTCAGCAGCTTAAACACCTCACATTACGTTTGTTTATGTGCATATCTCTGCATGCTTCTTTGAGCATGCATATGTACAACCATATCTTTTTAGATGAATTTTTTAAGTTTATAAGCCGATGTAACCATAAATACTTTTACATGAATCTAGTACTTGAGCATTTCTTCAACAGTCTCCACATCAGTGCAGGTGTCCTACTGGTTTTATTTTGGTTTCGTTCAGGTGTTTTTTTTTTAAGTCTGTGAAAACATTTATATTCAACTTACATCCTTACATTATCCAACGATTTATGATTTATCAAGCATAACTAACTTCCTTACAAGAGAATTAGCACCCCAAAAGAGTCATAAAATCATTTTAAGATGCCAAAATTAATGAATTAGTATAAACAACACTCTATTACTTGGCACAAGTGATAGAAAAGACTTGTGTATTTTTAAGCTAAGAAGCATAGGACGACACAACTATAAGCAGATAGCAACCATGACCTTATTAACAAATGGATGGAATTTTCTACCATTTTCAATTTTGTAGCAATACCTGTTCATTAGCATCCGCATGTGCAATGATATGTCAGGATCTGCCCTGCCACCAAGAACCAGATTGACTGCTTCTGTAACATCTTCTGAAGGAGAGATGAGAACTCTCATCAGCTCCCCAAAAACATTAGCCCGTGATTGTAGTTCTTCTGGCTGTCCAAATAAATTTGAAGCAGACTCTCTCATCTCACGGTGTACATTCTTCAAGAAAAACTGACTGGCCACGGCATCTGTCGTATTTTGAAGCCTGCAGTCCTAGTTAAATATAAGAGATGACAACATGAATAAGTAATGTGGGTATCATAAGAACTCTAGCTATACCATATGATTGGTTGTTCCCATTTCCTCCAGTCACTACAAAGGACATTTGTTTTTGCTGGCTTTTCAAAATCATCAATCCTCATAACCAGATGTCTTCCGTAGTTTTTTAAACAGCCATTTCGCCTCCATAGATGTTTGACTTCTTTCAAGGTGAAAGTATAGTTGGAGTAAGAGATAAAGTCACCAAACGGATACTTACCCCTGACAAATAAAAGTCGGGCAATAATCAGCACTAATAACAAAACGGAGCTCCTGCAATACAACATGCTCAATTGCATCATATAGGAACACAATTGTGGAGAGTGCATAAGATATGGGCTTTTACTAAGTCCCTTTTATTTAACCAAGACATCATGACAAATGCACATCCTGAGCTCATCTAAGGCACAAAACATTAAAACTGGAGGTTTCAATGGAAAACAGAAAGGCTTGAGAAAGAACCAATATGCCTGGTCTGCCCAATAATAAGGGTCCGGTTCAACATTATGCTCAATGCTGCAGCATTTAAGATCTTGTACATTTCATTGCCAAAACCTGCTTCTGATGCCTTCCCCAACACAAAACCATGCTTGCAAAACTGCTCCGGAGGAAGATCTCTGATTCTTGAAGCACCTGAAAACAAAGCAAATACTGCCATCACCAAAACACATTTGCTTAAGGGAAATAACTTTTCCCCAAATCTCAACAAAAATCTGAAGGCTATTGGTAATGAAGGATGAACAGTTGTCAGGTTTTCATTTCCTGTCTTTCTGGACTCTAAGCAATAAGCAATCCACGGTCCATGGAAGTCCTATTGATATTGTTAAAGCATAAATAAACACTAAGAACTGTATTTTGAATGAGAAATCTTCATCAAATGATTCATGATGATTAAATTGTAAAAGAGAGTATTTACATTAAATAGTTAGCGGTACTTAGCTTTGAAATTCTAGCTTGGTAGGACTGTATAGATATTCCTTTGGAATTTCAAATTTTTAGTTCTGTGTAACTTTTCTACCAAAATTGACAGGTTTTGCACTTGAACTCCAAACTTAACTAGGTTACAAGCAAAAAAGACTAATTTATTCAAAGTATAAGGTAGTAAAACAACGCAATGTTACACTCGAGTTTCATTTTTCCGTTTTCTAAGCTTTAATTTTCATTGTTATTAAACCTACATTTAAAACTAACAAAACATTCAGAACATCAATATTTTGTTCTATTTCACAAATTTACGTTTTATACTGAGTTGATCAGCAGATAACTAAATCCTTATCTATAACAGGCATTCATATTAAAAATGTTGGAGAATATTACATCCTATATTTTCTATCCATACCAAACAAAATCTAGCAGTTGAAACAAAAACAAGCAAGAAACAAATTACCGTTAACAGCAAAGTGCTCATCGATGATTCTTCTAACTCGTAGGCTTTCATTCCATACACTTGTCTTGAAACTTTCACCCATTTCATCGACCGTAGCGCAGGATTTTGAAGCTCCATTTTTCTTTCGTCGGACCTCCGTCTCATTCAGAGCGGCAAAGCTTGAATCTCGACTTCCTCCTCCTCCTCCAAGTACATCATCATCTTCGTGTAATTTCGGGAGAAAAACAGCGTCGTTAGGAGGAGGATCGACGGATCTTAGTGTAAGAATCAATAAGCTAACGCCAGTGAAAACAGCAACCGCAGAAAGGAGAAAGTGAACAGATACTAGTCTTCTCTTTCTGTATCCATGGTGATACCTCATTCTTCTCCTCCCTTCTTCTATTAAAGCTTTTCTCAAAATCCTGGAGTTGATAAGAGATCTAGAGCAGCAGCTTGTTGTCGGTGCTTTTTTTGTCACATTCAAAACTGAGCTTTAATAGAAGAAGCAGCTCGTCCTACGTCGATTGTAAAGTGTCAAATGTTTTTCAATTTCCAATTGTGGTTACCTTAGTAGTCCTGGCCAAAAAAGGGTTATAACTATTATAACCTTGGAGTTGGAACCGAGAAGAACCGGCCGCAAAAGGTTCTAACCTGACTCTAACCATGAACAAATACGATTTGGTTTTGATTCCTCACAAACTAAAATCATAACGGCAGTCATATTTTTTTTCACCTTCAATTTTTGCACTAGAACCAACTATTATAACGTCTAGAACCAGCCGTTCTGCACAATTCTCACGGATATTCTAAAGTTGATTTTGGTCCAAAATTTGACAAGAATGTCCCTTCCAATTGGAAATACAAAAAATAAATCATAAATGACTAGTTTCAAAATGGTATTTTCTAAAATTCAAAATTTATGAACATTTATAAATATGAGTGAATTTGATTTGTTCAAATCACACTAATCTCTACTAACTCTCTTTAATCTCTACCACTACTATTACTACTCTCACAATTCTTATTTGTGTTTTTCAATTTTATTAAATCATTAAATCATCTCTCAATTTCAAATTTCTCATCCTCTCGCTTAAATCTCAATTTATTTTAATTTTCAAACACAATAAAAGGTGACCAAAATATGATTAGTTCTTGAAGGAATGCAAAGGGAAAAGTATGTCAAAAGGCAATCAACTTCTCTTCCATCATTTAAGATTCAACTATGATGAAATATCTTCTTTTTTTTCCAGGAGTCGAAATTTTGACTCCTTAACCAGAAGGTGAGTTTGCAACCCAAGAATCGGATTTAAATGATCTTGTTGCTGTCAGTGTCAATCCTTCTAAAAAATACTAATTCGCACAACAAGAGTTAGTTTTAATTTTTTTGGTGTTCATTCATGAAAGTCCATAAAGGAGAATAAATTTGATGAAATTTGCAACTATTGAGGCTATGAGAAATTAACACAAACATAAATTTCTAGACACACTTGTAATTGTTCTTCTTTATTTAAATATTCCAAACAAAATAAATTAGTTAAAATGGTGTGTATAGAGCATTTAGATTTGATGAAAATTTAAATTTTAATAATTATTGTCAAATTTAAATTTTAATAATTATTGTCAAATGCTTTAGATTTTTTTGTCATAAAAGAGTTTCAAAATAACTTATTGATTCTTGTCGTGATTATTGACAAATGTATTTTTAAATGAATATTACATGTCAATGGATTGATGATGAGTAAAGTATTCATTCGATTTTAGATGAGTATAAATTGAATAAAAAAAATTTTCTATTAGTTTTATACTGCATTAACTGATAATGCATCATTACTCAACTTAATGAACTTTTATGAATCCAATATTAGTAGTAAGTTTTTTTATTTATGTTTTGAATTTATGTGTGCAAGATGGTTTGAATTATCTTAATTTTCAAATTAAGATAAAATAATGGCTTAATTAGATTTTGTAAAAATAATAATCATTTGGCTAAACATTTTCTAAAAGATTTTCTAGTTTATTGGAATTCAACATTTAATTTACTAAATGAGTCCTTTTCTAGAATTATTATGTATTTTTTTTTTTAATTAATGTTCTACAAATTACTTTATATGTACAAAATTGGAGAATTTGAGAAAAAAAATTTTGAACCTTTAAGAGTGTTTAATGAAGTTTCATATACTTTAATTGGGGTTTATTATCTCATGATAAAGTTTCATATACTTTAATTGGGGTTTATTATCTCATGATAAATTTATTTTTATCTATTTGTTTTGATATTGTTTGTCAAATGAAAGATTTTAAAAATATTTTAATTTTGAAAATTGTGCTTTTGGAATGAAAAAAAAAATTTCTTATTATAAAAACATTCCAATTTTTTTCTTGTTGCACTTATTTTTTATCCTAAGTATACATTTGAATTTACATGTAAAATTTCACAATTATATTATGATATGTTAGATGTTGATATTGAACAAAGTGCTAATGTTAATCATATTATGAATGATAATAAAAATTATGCTATAGAATTATTAATGAATTTGCAACCATAACTGGTTTTTGTACTAGTACTTCTTCAAGTGCTATTAGTGACGTATCCGGACCAATAAAAACATCCGACTGATTATAATTATGTCGGCAAAAAGACTGAGGGTTAGCACATTAATTACTAAATTTGATAATTATTTAATCACTAGTTTAAAGTTTAGTGAAAATATTACAAAATCAAAATTCCCAATTTTTTATTAGTGGAGACGACACATAGATACTTTTTCAACCATGACACTAATTACAAAACAAATTTTAGCATCGGTCTCAATTATGTTGGTGGAACAAGTTTTCAGCGGCGATGTGAACATTCTTGATGAATCTTGGTCTAGTTTGCATCCGGATCCATTAGAAGCACAAGCTTGTGCGGCGGATTAGACTAGAGCCGAAATAAGAGCACAAAAAAATTCAACAAATAATGACAACTTAAGTGAAAACGAAAGATGTTCAATGAGACATTAACAGGCAACAACACCAAAAATGAAGGTAATGGGTTGCTTAAAAAATAAAAGTAAAATTACGTTAGTTTTAATTCCTCTTAAGTGATAATATTAAATCATTGATTAATTAATATTTTATATAAAAAAATATTTGATTAATATTAATTTGAAAATGATTAAATTATATATATATATATATATATATATATATAT
>CANUEY010050591.1:0-41213 GCA_948099555.1 Croton setiger | reverse complement strand
AAAAAAAACAAAAAAAATTTTATACATTTAAATTTATAAATTTTTTTTTTTTTTTTTTTTTTTTTTTTTTTTTTTTTTTTCACTTAAACAATTATGGAGTAGCTTTAATGATTCATTGGGGAACGAAATCAAAATCAGTTTTATAGTTCTTTATTTTTTGAATTTGAAGTGAAACTTATTTGGTTAAGATACAGTTTCCAATTCTTCACGTAAAAAAAAACTTCCATTTCAATTATTTTTTCCTATTATTTTAGAATAATTTTGGGAAATTAATAAATTTAATGTTTAACCTTTAAAAATTATTTCTACTTTTTATTTAATTCAATTCAAATTTAATCGGATTTTGATGGAATTTAAAAAACCTATGAAATGATAACATATGTATTTGAAAATATTTAAATTTGGTTCTTAAACTTAATAAAACGTTTCATTTTGTGCTTAACATTTATAAAATTTTTGAATTTAATGTCTCATTAATTTTTTCCCCAAATATTGTTTCTGATAAAATAAATGGTCTTTTAAAATCGTCTAACCTTCACCTTCATGAAATTGTTAAAAAATAAAGTGATAATTATAATTTAGTTTTTAAATTTTAGATATTATACAAGTTAGTCCATATATTTTTAATATCATATTTTATATTTTTAATATTATATTTTATCCCTATTTTCTTTACTTGTTTGAGTTTTTAACTGAGCTTTTTTGTTTAATTATTAATCATTTCATGAAAATGAAATGAAGGATTTAATAATTTAAAACAAATGGACTAAAATGTTGAAGTTTTCCATCGACATTAAATTTTTAATTTCTTTATTTGAAAATATTCAATAATTAATCATTTAATTTTTATGGTATTGTACTTTTAAATTTTTGAAAGGACAAAACAGCCAAAAAAAAAAGACAGGATGAAAAAATAATATTAAGAATATATAAAGATTAAATTATATAATATGTGAAAATATAGGGACTATATAATAATTAATTAACCCAAAAATAAAAGATAGGGGGAAAGAAATTGTCACACCTGGAAAAAAAAAAAAAAAAAAGTGGAAGACCCTGTTTTAAAGTCAATGCCAAGTTTTCTGTAGGAACACAACCCACGTGAAACCCATGAACCAATTTTTCCAATAAATAATTATAAAAAGGAAATCTAATGAAAAAAAAAAAAGAGTAAATTAAAGTTAAACTGGCGCCCACTCCCACTCATTTTGGTGTGACACCACTAGTTTACTGGCTCTATTTTATCAACTTTCCACTATTTAATTAAGATTGGTTTAAAAAAATAATGCAGTTTTATTTTTAAATTTAAAAATAATTATTTTCATGTCTCTAGAATTTAAATGATTTACCATCAAATTTTTTTACTTGAAAATATTTAGAATTTGAAAATATTTAGACGCGATTTATTTTTTAAACCATTATGTTATTCTTTTGTTTGTTATCTTAAAATATGACAAAATTACGTTTGTCATATTATTATTGTTATTATTATTATTATTATTATTATTTTTTGTTAGCATCTATGAATTGCGAAAAGTGAGCACATTCATCTTCATCATCTATAACGGTTGTTTGTCCTCTCTTTCCAGTGAAACTAACCTTCTCCATCTTCCTTTCCAGTACCCAGAGACCACTATGAAAAACTAAGGAAAATAAAACATATGGTACAAGGCCCAATCATAAACCAATCATGACAACAACATAAAAAAATCAGAAAACACAAATTTTATCTTTGAAGTTTCGTCAGAATTCTCAAAATCAAAAAGTGTCTCATATCAACTAAATAATTATATCAAAAAGAAGAGAATGATAATAGGAAACCAATTATTCCCAAACCGGAGCAATTAGGTCGGTAAAAATAGAGAAGGAAAATACAATGGCCCTATCGAATCCTAAACTCGACCCGTCTCTTTCTCCTTCCGCGACCACAAATCGGCGGCGAGGTGGATGTCAAATGAAAGCTGGTGACAAGAGGAGTTGAGGGTGTTAAACTGGAGGTCTTAGTTCGCCGGTCAGACAAGTGGAGGAGCGGCGGTGGCGAGTCATCTTCTTTGATCATGGAGGAAAGAGAAAAAAAAGAGAAGGGGAAGGGGGGAGAGAGAGGAATCTGTTTATTATGATGGTGGTTTTCATTTTGATTTGGTGGTGGTGGTAGATGAAAGGGAAAGAAAGAAAGTAGTGGTGGTGGTAGTGATGATTATGAGTCAAGTTTATTGCTGGAGAAGATGGTTTTAATTTTTTTCTATTTTCCATGATAATAATATATAAGAATTTTTATGTTCGCGTGATTATTATGTCCCTAAGTTGTTGAAAGTGCTTGATTGTTATGTTTTGTTCTTGTGACATTATTTAGTTTTTTTCTAATATTAGGGGTTGGTCTTGAAATGATAATTTTCCAAATTATTAGTTTCCGAAATTTTGTTGAAAGTTATTATTTAATCTCTACAAAATAATTATTCTCCTTTTTACATTCTTCTATTTTTAATCATTATCAAAATTTGAATAATAAAATTTGCAATTGAAAATAGAAACTCTTCTTCCCAAAACATGATTTTTAGTTTAACCGCTAAACTTTATGTGTTTATCTCAATGGAACCCTAAACTTTACAAATGACCTATTAGACACTTGAACTTTGTACAAGTAACCTATTAAACACTTGAATTTTACACAATATGACCTATAAGACACCTCATCATAATAAAAGGACATATGGTAAGGTGTGAGTTTATTCAAATTTTTACAAGTTTAGATATCTAAATGATCACTTGTATGCAAGTTTAATTGTCTAATAGGTCATTCATATAAGTTTTAAGTGTCTAAATGATAATATACAAAGTTCAGGCGTCCATTGGGGAAAAAAAATATAAAGTTTAAGGGTGAATTTGTGTATTTTGCCATTAATATTTCAATGATATAAAAAAAAAGGTTAAATATACAAATCCACCCTTAAACTTTATATTTTTTCCAATGGAAGCCTGAACTTTGAAAGTGATTGATTGTGTCCAAACCGCAAGTGCATGGATTGTTTAAGTAATAAAGTGAGAGTAACGTATCGTTCCACTTGGGGAAGTAGTCAAGTATAAACTCAAGCGTAAACTGTTGTCTAGCGGATTAATAATTGGTAGGTTGGTGATTGCAAAAATAAAATAAATAAAAGCAAACTAAAATAACATCAAAGGAAATTAGTTTCATTATCAATGGATAAAATTGTCTATCCAAATATTGAATCCCCTAGCAAATCATTACTTCTCAAAAGATAAAGGAATTAAATAGATTGCAAGATATTGAATTGGCACTCCACAATAATAGTTTAGACCCTCTCTCGGATGCTATATAAACTCCTATCCCTCAACGGTTAGTGGGCGTCTCTGCATGTCATTACTCTAATTGAGTCATGCAATAATGTTTCAAGAATAATCGGAACACAATTAGGGTTAGTAATCATGTCTACTACCAAAGAATTGCTTCCAACTCTAGACACTCTGAGACTCTCAACCCTAATGAGTATCCTATTCAAGCTAGGCTTTTTCAAAATGTCCAACAAGAAGATAAAACTCAAACTATATGAGAATTAAACTAGGCAATGGTTAGGCATTAGAGCACCAGTGATTCATCTTGTTACGCCCTCTTGGGTCTAATAACACAAAAGCGGTATTTCAACTGGGTCCTAAAACTGTGGCCATCCCTACATATAACCATTAAAAAGCTTTCGGTATGAGAGTTGGACAGTGAGTTGGTTAGTTGTAAATTTTTTTGCGCAGAAAGGTGGAGAACTAGCATTCAACATTTTCATTATCTAAAATTATTTTAAAGTTTTTCAAGTGTTTTTTCATGTGGATACCGTTAAAAATCATATGTTTGGACGGTAATCCAAATAAAAACGGTATAAAAATTCAACTAGGTACACTTTCTTTTTGTTTATTGCCTTAATCGAGTTATTTTATATAATTTTATGGGGATATTTTGAGGTAAAACAAAAAGACAGTTATGCTATAAATATTCTTAATGTCATTTCTTCTAAATATCTTTCTCCAAGCCTAACCAAATTATGTTTGCAGTTAGTATCATTTTTATCCCAAACAATAATTAGAAATGAACTAATTAATGATTAAGTTAGTAATTACATAACATTTTGTGACATGATATACTCTTGGGCAGCCGTAAATACATATTTGATTTGAATAAATTATTGATTAAGAAGTCTCTAATTTTCTTTTAATCACAAGAAGGAGATGCTTTGTCTACTTTGAATCTTTAAGATCAAGGTAGAACTTAGAAACCCAGCCTTCAATTATTTGGACCTCACTTTTCCTTTGCATCACTAACCACTGTGGCTCATCTGCTTCCTCCTTTTGGATATCCAGGCAATGACATCCTACAAATATTTTATTTCATTACCATCAATTCATAATTCCTTTTCATACATATATTTTCTCTTAAATATTTGACTCAAAATAAAAATGCAACCGTTAGTTGTTGTTATGGCAACAATACTGTCTGAAATGTTCTGTAGAATTCTGCAATCAGAGATAGAAAATGACTTATAAGTACCCAAATCATTTATTTATTAACCCAAAAACTTGTATTGTATTCCTTTTAAAATCCTACCCTCCACTGCTATATGGATCTCTTAATCCATTTGAGAATATAATATTGCTGGCAAATCTACGGAGGACCGATTTTAAATCCTGCCATATAACAATTAACAGCTTTAAAATCTAGTAAAAAAAAATAATAATAATGAGGAGTTTTTGAAAGATAAAATAAAAATAAACATACATGAGCACCGTAATAAGTAGAAATCCAAAGAGGCTGAGGAAAGACACCAAATAAGCTCTTGCATTTCTCCATGTAGCTTTTTAGATCGAAAGCCTTTGCTTGAAACATATTGTTTCCATCATTTTCTATGCGTATCACAAGTTCACTGCACGTCTAACAAAAATAATAATTATATTAATTACTAAAAAGGTTACTTTTGAATGAGTTAATTGATAAGTAATATGAATTTCGAAGGATAAAGAAAGTAGGAACCTGCCAAATCCAAGCAAAAGAAGTAGGATCATTTAGGTCATCAAAATAATGAATGTTAAAGCAAGAATAATTGCCCATATATGAAACAACACCACCAAATATTCTGCCAAGAACGTCAGTTCCTTTAGGGGCTCCATCAATCCCATCACATATATATCCAATTTCTTGTGAAGGTGGACAGTCAAACTGAGCAGCTTCTGTGTACATTGCTTCTAAGTAATCCTTCAATTCTGAGCTTCTTTTCAGAGGTCTGAGTGAGTACATTATATATAAAAACGACTGATGTTTAAGTTAAAAACTGCTTTAAAATCCACTAAATAGACAGATTTTGATTTACTCGCAAGTCTTGAATTTGTTGCTGAGAATTGAAAGACCATTAGGGCTGGAAGCGATTTTGTCAATTTCTTCCCATGATTTACTTATAGTTTTGTAGCAACTTCCACTAGTTTCCTGTTTCATCAATTCACAAAATAATTCAAATAATTATAAATTTTTAATTTTAAAGAAAAAGAATCTTAATTATCCAATTTAGTATTGGGATAAAATAAAAGAAAGAAAAGAAATAATATAGTTTACATTAAAGTCCTTGCTCAGTATCGAATGGAAACCAGAGTGTGGGACAGTTTCATCAAACAAAAGTATAGGAGCTGACGAAGCAAGAGCTCCTAGTGCAATATGAGGATACTTCAATCTGAACCATGAAGCTAGCACTGCAACAACATTAAATTATTTAATCCAGTGCTTACTTTTTCTTTTCTTTTAATATCATATGCTTTTGCTTTTTGTTTTTCAAAGATTATTCAACTTAATGGAGAGAGATAGAGATTTAAAATAATTTACATCCACCGTATGAACCTCCAATCACAATTACAGGAGAATTATGAGCAGAATAGTTTTTCTTGACGTGTAAAATAATAGATGCATAATCTGCTAGTGCTTGAGCTGAGTTCAAGTAACCAAGAACACTCGCATTTTTCATTGCTTCTTTGCTTGATCCAAACGGTACTGATTCCCCATAGTAACGATGCTGTAACATAAACATTCAATAAATAAGTTATATATATAACAAAAACTTATTATATAAATATATTTACCTCAATATACAAAAGAAGAGCCTTGAAATGAGAAGCGTTATCGGTAAGAAAGCCAATAGCCCTAACATCATCGTCTAAATTCTCTTCAGCCCCGAAAAAAACTAGGATGGGTGCACTTGTATTTGGACCGCTCCAATACTTAAAATTGAGTACATATCTTTGCTTGAAAGTGGTATAGCTTTGTGGATTAAAATTGAAATGGTCAAGCGTTTGAGTGTAGAAAAAGGTCACAAAATCTTTTGAATGGGAATTTTTTGTAAGGCTTGAAGCGAGTTGGAGTGTAAAAATTAGGAAGAATAACGAAATTGAAAGCAATAAGTGAATTAAGCTCTCCATATTGGGTTTGAGCCTTAGTTGAGTGGGATTGGTCACTCCTTTAAGACCTATTTATAGTGCAAGATTTGGCATCTAGCTAGCTTTAGCCTCTAGCTTCTTGTTCATTCATTTGATGAATGGATGGAGGTGATGAAAGCATGTTTGTTTAGTGGTAAACCATTAAAATTATGCTTCTCAAAATGGGAATAATGCCCTTTTTATTTTTTATTTTAAAAAGAATCCTTTAATTTATTAATCATTTATAATCTTCTACATTAGTGAGAGTTCATGTTATTTTATTTTACCTGTTCAAGATTATTTAACTTTTGATATAAAGATTTAACCAAATACCAAACTTACCCATCATACCTAATATGCTCTATTTATACTAATGAGGACAACATACATAGCGTGCCATATACCTTAGATACACAATATATAAACCCGACATAAACTCTATATGTCTAATAAAGATCTAATATATTATAATTCTTGGTTCACTTAAATTAAAAAATATTATCAAACATAGGAAAGTTTATTATTTACTTCGTGGGGTTTCATCAAATTTAACTCGTTTCTACAATTGGAGTAAGAGCAATTAATTTCATTTTTTTAACATTTTATTTAGTCCTTTTTTTTCGAAAAGAATAATATTTATATTGTTATATATATATTTTTTTAAATATTTGTTATTGCTAAATATCATTAATCCATCATATATTGTAAATTTATAATTAAATTATTGTAGAAAATATATGTATGTTATTTGTAAAATAATATAATAACTTACAAATTACTGGAAAAAAATAATAACATAGACTCTTGTACAAATATTTCGATCATAAATTTGTTTGCGTTCTAAGTTTTAGCTTTTAGTTTTCTAGAACATCCAATTAACTAACTGAGATTCATAAAATTTAATTAATGAATGAATTAAATTAAATGTGAATTGATGGCTAGCATTGATGAGTCATATATTTAAAAAAAATTGAATTAAATTAAATAATTTTTGTATAAATTTATTTTTAAAAAGTCTATTTTTACTGATATTATCTATTATATATAACACATATAAAAGTACGAATGAGAGGGTAAGATTGGGATCGTCTAAAATACTCCTATAAAATTTTATTTTTGAAGTTAAATATGTATTTTTAAAATTATAATAAATTAATTTATTTGTAGAAGGTATTCAATTTAATTAGAAAATGGTAATCTAATTATAATTATATTATATTTGTTTATAGTACAATACTATTGCCAAAAAGCTAAAAAGTAATGGAATTGTAGTGCATTTAGAAATGGGATAAAGCAGTAATAATTTTCTTTGTTCTTCGAAATTTCTTAAGGTTTTTATTCTTTTAATTTAAATATTTATTACATAAGAAATATATTTAATCAGTCTTTAAGATAGTACTTTAGATTAGCTAAACTAATGGAATCCTTTGACGATTTGCAAATTAAAAAGCGTAAACAAATTATGTGCATCTTCTGTGTGGAGTGCAATTTATTATGAATAAATTATGATTTACTCCTATTAGTTATTTCGTGCTTTTATTTTGAATGTTATATTTTTTAGTCTCTAACTGTTAAATAATTTAGTTTTTTATAAAAAATCTGTGAAAGTACCAAATTGAATTTTGCCACAAGAACCAAAATTAATATTTTTCACAATGACCAAACATAAAATAGTTTAAACTCAAAATCCGATTTTCATTTTGCACGACAAACATGACAAGTGAGTATACCAAATTAAAACCTAGACGCAAGGATTCATAATATGTATTTATTTTTAACATCCGATCAATGAAAGTCTTAAAAAACGTAATTGAAAAATTTGAATTTTAGAGAGATTAAATACATCAGAACTTTGATGGGCGAGTGCAAAATGCTCCGACGACCGATTAAGGCGCAGTTAGTCGCATTGGCTTTTTCTCAATGTTAGCTTTCCAACTATCTGACGCAAGTCAAAATTTGCTTGGAGGCAGCGGTGATGACTGTTCAAATTAAAATGTCTGACATACTCAAAATACATGTACCAAATCATAATTTACTCATGATAAATTGCAATCCACAATGGAGATGCACTTAGTTTGTTATATATATATTGAAGTTGAACAGGAAAGGGATTTGAATGAGTTGTAAATTTTTTGAAAAAATTGCGATTTAATCACTCAAATTATTAATATTACTATTTCATTATTGTTTTTTTTATATAATTGCTATATGGTCAATAATTTCATGAATATGCTTTAACTAATAAGTCATTCTAGAATTTTTTTTTTATAGAATATTCCGTAAATATGCCTCAAAATAACTAATTAGTTGCCATTAGTTAAATGTTAGTTAAATGTTACAAAATATAGTGGCCGTCTAACAATTAAACCAAAATTCAGTGATAAATAATAATACTGGCCATACTTTCATGATAAACAGTAATTTTTTCATTTAGTATAGCTACGTTTGGGAGAGGGCCAACGGCCAAGAAACACCCACCATCAGTCACCGCTCCGGAACCCTATCGACGTTTGCCCTCGTCATTTTTTCTGATTTCAAGTCAAACTTACGACTACTTTTCCACCCTCCCTGTCACTCGAAACTGCGAAACCCTAACGACGTCAATTCAGTCATTGGATCTCCGGCAAAGTTGACTTCATCCACATTGGAAGATCTAGTTGTTCTGTTCTTCTATTTCCTCCCTTTATCTCTATCTCAAGGTATGTATTTCATTTTTTTCAATTTTCAGTTTTATTGATTAAATCATTGTTATATTGATAAGAATTTTACTTCTGTTTATTAATTTCTAAACATGAATATGAAATTTCTATTCTTTGGATGGATATTCGTGGGATTCCACTGCTGTTGTATTAAAGCTTCTTTCTTCGTCCTATAATCCCATCATCAATGAATGAAGATTAAATATGTTCATTCTTGTATTTGATATCTAGCATGCTTTGGTTTCATAATTTCATACAAATTGGGGAAGATAGTTATTGATATTGATTGGATTGAAATCTGATTCAGTAGGTCTCAATTCTCAGTCTTAGTTTAAGAGCGAGCTGCCTTGCTACAGCCTACTTACATGCCATTGCCACTACTATACTCTTAATGGAGCTCTTGTTTAACCTTTCTTCTCTTAAAATGTTAGCTCTAACATTCTCCCAAAAAAGATATCAGCTTTCTCGCTACGAAACTAAGATACCCATTAACCTTAGAACCAAGTTTCTTGTTGCTTATTTTTCCAAATGCTTTTAAATGTTTCCTTCTAGTGGGGTTTACTCTAACAAAACCCAACCAAAACTTGTACCAAACAGGAGTTTTGGCCATAATTCCACGGGTATTCTCTGTTATTGCTTAAATTTCAATTTTTGTTGGCTAGCCTGGCATTCATCCATTTTTTTAGCTTAGTTATGGAACTTGGATTATTCTAAAAAAAGTATGGATTTTGAATTTATTACAATGGTCCAAAGAGAATAGAAATTTACCATTAGATTGTTAGTTCCTAAGTCTTAACCTTATTAACTGATCATAACACTTATCAATTATGAAGTTATGTGTTGAATCCAAGATTGGGGTAAAAATTTATCATGTTGTTTGCATCCTAAGTGAAGATTAGTAAAAGTTTAATATATTGAATTCGACTTGATTACTTAGGTTTTATTTGCTTCTTCTGCTGTTGTAATAACTGGTTGTGCTTAGAATTATTTTAAATTGTCTTTTCGTTTAAGAATTTAAGATGTGATCGCTGCGAATTGTTTCATGAAAATGGTTAATGATCTTATACTCATATGCTTTGATTATGTTTCTACCATGTGTAGCTTATATACATTTAGTGACAATGCCATGGCTCTGAAGTTTAATGAATAACATTTTTCTTTTACATTAATTATACTGTGATCTAGATGTGTTCACGGGCCTTGGCCCGCCGGGCCACAGTTAGGGGAGGAAGTGAACCTTAACCGGCGGGATGGTTCACCGGTGGGCTGCCGGCTCCAAACCGGCAGGTCTGCCTGTTATTTTATTTTTTTTAATTTTTTTTTAAAACAGTTAACTGACAGTAGGGGTGAGCAGAGTTCGGTTAGAACCGAAATTTTCAGTTCGGTTAATCGAAATTGTAAAAGATTTGTATGTTTCGGTTTTTTGGTTCGGTTAACCAAAAAAATGTGTTCAGTTTTCGGTTATTACTAAAATTTTTGGTTATTTCAGTTAACTGAAAAACCGAAATTTTAAGTTGTCAAAACGGTGCCGTTTTGAATGGCCAACATAATTCCTCTTCTGCTTCTTCGTTTGTTGCCGCTGCTGTGTACATACTCTCTCAGTCTCTCCTTCTCTTCTCATCTCATTGCGCCCACCACCACCACCAATTTCGTCGCCTACTGCTTCCTCTACTTCAAGCTTTCTCTTCCGTTTTCTATTTCAGAATATCTTTCCTCTCTGTCTGATTGAACTTGGCCATCTCAGGTGCCGCGCCGTTCCATCCTCTACCGCTCTTCGGTTCATCGGATTATCAGGTTCAGTTAGTATCATATATTTTGCATTTATCATATACTCCCCTCATGTAGATTAATTTTTTATTGTTCTAGTATTAGGGTTTTGGGATTCATGGAAAATTGAGAAGTTGGCTTGAATTTTTAGCAATTATTGTCTCTTCCATGCAATTATTACTATTTCTTTATAACTTCCGGTATTCATTGATATTCTGTCTGAAATAGGAAGCTATAGCCGGGAAATCACAAAATTAAAGGTATTTTAGACATCATTTCCCTTGCCTTACCGCTGGCACTGACATGCTTCTTGTTTTTATTTGTTTCTTTAGCTATGGTTATTGTTATCATTATTATTATTATTTTTTATGATTAGGTTTTGGTATGCGAAATTGCACATAGGGTTTCTGAATTTATGTTGAATTTGAAACATTTGTGTGAATATGCTACTGGGTTTTGCATAATTTCTGATGAGAATGTTGTTAATAATGTTTAATTAGACAAATAAAAATGGGAGAGTTGTGCTATAATGTTGTTTATAAATGTTAACTCTGTCGAAATTTGGGGAAGAATTTAGCAATTTTGACCACGATACTTAATAATGCACTGCACTGCACTGCATATGAGTTCAGTTCAGTTCCCTAGTTGAGGAAAGGAAGACCACAGCTAGAAGCATTTCTGTTTCTGTTTTTCCAAACTGCACTCACTTCAGCATTAGCAACTTTGTTAGTGCAAAAAAATTATGATTGAAATGAGAAATGGTCATCTTTGTTGTGGGTGATCTTTGAGCCCCAATTCTGACTCCATTATTAACTCTTTACTTGTATATGATTTTCCTTTTGATAAAAAAAGATAGAGAAAAAAAATAGTACTGAAAAATGATGGTGAGAAGCAAAACAAAAGCTTAAGCAAGGAAAAGATAACAGAATTGAGAGGTGGTTGAGTTTAGTTTGTATAGATGAAAAAGGCACAAATCCGTTGCTTCTTTTTTTTCAGGAAAAATATCCTTTGCTTCTTAATACTGTACTGTCATGATATTTGTTTAAAAAAAATATAAAAATTGAGAAACAGATGAAAATTCAGTTGAAAATTGCTTCTTCTCTCCACTATACACATGCACAGCAAAAAATGGCTCCTTGATCTTCTTATACAAATCTTTAGTTATGCTTTTGTTTAATTTAATTTAATATCTTCTTTAATTGTCTTCTACATTTATTCGTTAGTTTAACTTCTCTTCATTGGTTTGGGGTTGTTGAAGTTTTTTTTTGCAGAAGTGTTGATCAAATATGGTTGAGATTATTAGATTCTTATTGTTACACTAATATTCAAAGCTTTTTCTTTTTCATGAGAATAATAATGAGTTTACATGCCAATTACGTGAAGTGTAATTATAAGATGCATATCCAAAACCAATAACTTTTACCTTTCTTAATTTTAATATATTAATTAACAATCTCTTTAGTTAAATATAATTCAAATAACTGGTATTACATATTCTGTTTAATTCTAGTTCTTAGATTATGTTAAGGATATATATGCTATATCTTCTTTAACACTATCATTAGACTAGGCTTCTTGCTCAGTAGCTTTATGTAGCTTTATTTTTTATTTTTGTTGGACTGGAGATTGGTTTCAGTTGATAATGAAATTGATCATTGGCCGACTTCATTGACGTAGCTAACAGTTTTATGTGAACATAATGGCTACTCATTAAAAATTGAAATTTTGTTATGTGGATGAATGGATTCCACAAAATTGGCACATATTTTTTTGTTTTGTCATGTCTTTTGTTAAGGTGGCATTTTAAGCAAGTTTGGTACTGCATACCTCTATTCTATAGCTTTGGTCAATGCAGCAAACATTTTCATCCTCCTTTTGTGTTCAATACATAGTATTGCATTTTTCTAAGGGCATAATCTATTAACTGCTTTGATGTATTGCATTATATTTGATTATTACATACTAATCTTATGGAAGAATTTGGTTGGGTTGATTCAAGATAAATGAAGATCTCATTGCCAATAGTGGTAGATCACTTGAAAGCTTCAGATGGTGAGCTCAAACATGTCAAATAATATTTGTGTAGAGAGTTCCATGTAAATGTCATATATTCGTATGCATTAATAACCATTAACTGCTTTGATGTATTTGTTACATATGCATAGATTCCCCTGCCATATAAAATTATTATATATCGAGTTTGAATTTGAGTTTGAGTTTCAATAAAGAATTATATTTGGATTAGTGGTGTAAATTATAATGAATAATTATAAGTTGTGATGAAATTGAGAGGATTTTTAATTTTATGCAATTTATTGTTTTTTTTATTGTAATTATATATCTATATGGTGTGTGATAAATGATTATGAAATAGTGTGATTTTATATTGAAAATATGTTGCAAAATAGGTTAAAATTGGTTGACAAACATATTAAAAACTGGTTTAAAACTAGTTGAAAAATAGGTTTATAATAGGTGTACAAATTTTTGTTTTTCGGTTTTCGGTTTCGGTTCGGTTAACCGATTTTTACAGCCCTTTTATAATAGGTTTACAAAAATTTCGGTTAACCGATCGGTTATTTTCGGTTAACCGAAAAAATTCGGTTTCGGTTTTCGGTTAACCGAAAAAATTTTTGGTTTCGGTTACTCATTCAGTGACTTCGGTTAACCGAAAACCGATCGGTTCGGTTTCGGTTCGGTTAACCGATTTGCTCACCCCGATTCACGTCTAAAACTTTCTGAAATTGTACGACTAGAAGACCAAGATTGAACACGACCGTGATGTTGCCCGTGTTCAGCTCTGGATTAAATCTGATGTTGCACGCCCGGGGGATACGACCGTGTTCTGGAAAACTTTAGCCTTCTTTTCTTCTAACTCTCAAAACACACATTGAGCGAAGATACTAGCTTAGGCATGCCTTAAAAGCTCTATCAAACACTTTCCAACGCTTGACTAGTCGACTCCTTGGTCACTTACTCTTGAATATGCATTTCGAGCGTTATTCCAAACTTCTTAATCCTACTCCTTGACCATCCGGAAGCACCAATGGATCATTGTCCTTTAGAACTCCATGCAGTGGTGCAAGCTGGTTCGTATTCCACTAAAAGAAACCACCACTACAAGACCTCTATCGAAGAAGTCTCATCTTTTTAGCATATTCAGAGATCGCTCAGAACCAAAAGCCTCTTTTTTTTCTCCTTCTTTCTTCTAAAGGTTTCGATTCTTTTTTCAATTTTTGAATCGAAATTCCAAGCTCTCTCATAAACGGAAGAAGAGGCTCTCTCTTTTTTTTTTTTTAATTTAACTTTTTATTCAATTTGATTTTGTTTACCAATTTTGTTCAATTTTTTTGATGTCATATGTGGGATTAAAATGATATGTGAGATGTATTGTGATTGTGAGATTAAATGAATTTGTTAAATTATTGGGATTCTTTGGTACGTTGAATGGTGTATTGTTGATTTTATTTGAATGGTGGCTGTTCAAATTAACAAAGGGAGGCTGCCGGAATTTGTAAAGATTAACTTATTAGGATTTCATTTTGTGTTTTTCTCTATCGGGTTGGGATTGACCCGACCCAACCCGAGGCACAACAAAGTTCGGTCCGGTCTCCATTGACAGACAGACGAGGATGGAAGAAAGAAAAGAGGAAGGAAAGAAAAAGCCCAGCCATAATGCTTTTACTGAAACGCACCATTTCACTTAAAGTTAATTTTTTTTTTTTTTTTATTGAATTGAAATTGAACGGGTATTCTTCCTTCCATTCTTCTTATGTAAAGCTTTCGTGCGTGTCGCTGTCCGGCCTTTGCCTTCACCTTCTGCCAGTCCCGAACGCCGATTCCCGAGGCTAGCTCAGGTAAGTTTTCCGTTTTGATTTAAACCTGAAATTTAAGTTTTTTTTCTGTGTTTGAAGAACTGATTTTGTTACTGCCCTTTTTAATGTCCTGTTATAACCCTAAAAGCTGCTAACAAATTGGGGATAAGTTATCCATCGATTTCACCCTTTTTCTAATTTTCAGCTTGTGTAAATTGATTAGAACTCTGCCTTTGATTTGCTTCGCTTGCATTGAACCTTAGTATTTGACTTATCAGTAACGCTAATTCAGCTTTAAAGTTCAAATTTTTTTATTTTTTTTTATGGGAATAACACTGCTTTCATAAAAATTGAAATAATCATTTGTGTAAAAGGTGGTTTTAGTTTTACATTACAAATGAAGAGTTTCAATAATTTTTTGTTTTTTGAACTTGCTATTGTGGTTTTGCTTGTGAGAATGTTGAATTATTTTTATTCTTGGTTTTGGATTGAGTGCTAGTATCTCTCTGTCTCTTCATTATTCAGGGCAAAAAGAGGCCACTTCTGTGTGAGGGGAACATGAGTGGCAGCAGACCTGCATCTACCTATTAAAATCTTGTTTGAATGGTACTTAGTTACCTTTTTTGTTCCATTTCAACTTCTAAGTCACTCTCTTTAGTGTTGTGTTTGTTAGTATCCTTGTGGTCCATTTCAATATTAAATATGATCTGATTTCAAACCATAGATACAATATAAAAATTTCTTGCTCCTTATTGTGTGTTCATTGGAGTTAAATTATTTCTCTCTTCTTTTTAACAAATAATGTTTCTATTAAACAAACTTTCTGTTCCCTGGTTGTGCTTTTTTTTTGCATAAAAACACCTTTGTATTCATATCTATCCTTTTTCGATGATTTTGACTTCATGTAGGATACTGAATTTTGTTTTCTTTTACTTCTTTAGTAACTTACACTAGTAAATCAATTTGAATTAATAGATGCAATCGTTTTATGCAACAAGTGCAACAGAAAAATTACAGATGACTGCCACCCTTGTGTGAAATCATGAACAAGTAATAAGAAAAAGTTTTTTTCAGTAACTGTTCTGATTTTGTCGCTAGCTGCTAGGGCTGGGTTTGGGAAGAAGAAGATGCACTTGAGTCATATATTTGTTGAATTTTCCTATTACTTTTGATCCTGATATTGATAATTTATCATGACTTACATTAGAATATATGCTAGTAATGGCACCGGTTCCAAAATAGGTCAAAAACACGGTTGAACCGGTCCAACCAAGTTGAACCTTGACCCAGTCATGCGGTTCGATCTCCGGTCCAGTTCGAAAACATTAGTTACCTCCCAATGAATTTCTCCAAGCCCCTCCGTAATTTATTGGCTGGCTATAACCCGCTATATTTATATCAATTTGATTTGGATTTCCTAAAGTTGAAAGCTTTTTATGGTTTTCTAACATTTTGGGGGCTACCCAGTTGCTCTTAGGTGTTATTTTTCAAGAATTATTAATGGGGGATCAATTGCCATTAACCGCACACAGCATAGTTTTCAAAGAGTCGGAGTCACTTGAAGGGAAATGCCCTAAAATTCAAGGATATGATTTTAATCAAGGAGTTAACTATGCTCAGCTTCTCAAATCATTGATCTCCACTGGGTTTCAAGCATCCAACCTTGGGGAAGCCATTGAAATTGTTAAGCAGATGGTTAGTTTCACTTGTAGCATATTCTATTTGTTTCTCTTGGTTTTTTTTGTTTCTCCTGACATTATTTGATGTGATTTTGAAGCTAGACTGGAGGCTTTCTAATGAGGATATAACAGAAGATTGTAGTGATGAGGAAAAGGACCCTGCTTATAGAGAATCTGTGAAATGCAAAGTGTTCTTGGGTTTTACATCAAATCTAGTTTCTTCTGGTGTCAGAGAAACGATTCGCTATCTTGTTCAGCATCACATGGTGCGGAATCTATGTTTTTAATATTATGCATTATTTTATTTTTGTGTTAAGATGAGAATTTAAAACTGTAATAATTGCATACTTGATTTTATTTCTCTAAGTTCTTGCATAGGACTTGATCTTTAGTACCTGTCTAGTAATAATATGGAACTCAAAGCATTGGAAACAAAACAAAGTAGATAGTATTTCAATATTCATCATCAATTCGGTGAACTTTTCTCAAGTGCTGGTTATGGGAAGAAGATGAATTGCAGTTGCAAAATAGAAGAGTTGCAGAAATTTTTACCACTCTAAATTTGCATCAGTTGCTTGATAGGAAGAATTTGAAGTAAACATAATAAGAGTTACTGAAATTTTTTCAGCTGAGACTGTAAGCTGATGAACTACGCTAAATGATGTGTTTCGAAAATGGGATAAATGATATAGGTTTTGCATTGCAGTTGAAGAACTTATCTTGTTTCAGCCCCCTAAACTGCTTTTTTTTAATAGTTCTTTTTTTTTTTTTTTTATTTATTGTTGGTGTCAAAAATAGTTGAAATGTTCTGCTCAAACAGTTGATTTATTTTCTGGTTATTTTGACTGCTTCACATAAAAGAGCCTTTGTCTAAAGCAGAAATAGGGGTGAAATCTGCCATTATTTTCATCATTCTGCGTAGCTTAAATATTTTAATTAAACTTTGCTCCTTTATTCCTTCTCCTGCTTTGCATCTCAAATTTATGATGTAAGTATCATTTCTTATGACTGCAGGTTCATGTATTGGTTACGACTGCTGGTGGCATAGAAGAAGATCTAATAAAATGCCTTGCACCCACTTACAGAGGAGACTTCTCTCTACCTGGAGCTCAATTGCGTTCAAAAGGATTGAATCGCATTGGTAACTTGTTGCTTCCTAATGGGAATTATTGCAAATTTGAGGACTGGATTATTCCAATTTTTGACAAGATGTTGAAGGAACAAAATGAAGAGGTAGTTATTTTATATGTATCCTTCAATTTGTCTGAGGTTGTTGTTTTTGTATTGGCTCCTTGCCCTCATTTTTACAATATCATTCCCTCCATCTAGGGTTTGGAATGTTAACTTAGGAATAAAACACAATATTGCTCTTTTTTCTGCTATGTATTATAAAGATCAGCCCATATTTCTCACTTTTCCTGTATTGTTAACAGAATATTTCATGGACTCCCTCCAAATTAATTGCTCGCTTAGGAAAGGAAATAAACAATGAAAGTTCATACCTTTATTGGGCATACAAGGTAAATGAAAGTAGGTTTAGCTTGAGCTTCTTGCACCTCCTTCATTTTTGTTGTTTAAGATTCTTAATTTTTTTCCCCCTTTAACATCTGCAACATTTTTTCTCATTGTAGATCTTTTAATCATTTGCGTTTGTTCCTCATGCCACCTTGGTGTTGCATGAAATTTTTGTTGAGTTGTGATCTAATTCTTGTATTTTATTGTTTACACTTAAGCCTTCATTCAACCCCTTTTTACAGAGGAATGTACTACTCATGATCTTACTCTTTTTAGAATCTAATTATAATATAGGAAATTTTTACATCTCAAAATCAGTTGAAGAAGATATTATTACAGCTAGTTTGTAATGTGAGCTAAGGGAATCAAAATGTGCGACAAAATGCTCCAGAAAGATTTTTTTTTTAAAAAAATCATGTACTTCAAACTTCAAAATTTAGTGTATACATTTCAGGTTAGATTTTAGCCAACAAAAGATTTGACACCCTTTACCATGAAAAAAAGTAATGTACCTGAAAACATCCATTTCTTGGTTGGACACTTTGGTCTTCTGGAAGTTGCTGGTGGAAAAGAAAGAAAATTTAAGAGAAAATGACCTATTGATTTGCCTCTGCTTTTTTATGTTTCGAATCTCAATTGACTGAATGTATACTCTACATCAGATGTGTAATATTGAACAAAAATACTGTAGTTTCATTTCAATTGGTGAATCGACTCGCTCGATGTTAATAAATTTGTAATGAACCAGGAAAGCTAGGAAGTCATCAAAATTTATGGTTCCAATTGTAGCTTCCTCATAATTAGTTTGTGCTTTACTTGAGAAAATAGAAACTGACTGTTATTGCCCATATCCAGCAAATCCTCCATGTTTTTATTGGTAATATTCCTGATGTATTACATTTAAATGAAACAAAAGGCAGAGTTTTGTCCGTGTTTTTGGACTGATAAAAATTCCAGATGTACAACAACATTGCTTTCATGTTGTTTGCACCAAACCATGAATTATTGGAACCTAATGTTAAAAAGAAGTCTGAAACAACTAGAAAAAAGTTATATCATCAAGAACTGTCTGTTGTGTTCATATCTGATCAAAATCTGAAAAAAGATTGAAATAAGTAGGTCCCTTGAAATGAAATTGTTTGTGTAGTTTGGCTGAAAAATCACAAAGTACAATTATATACTAATCTTTGGCCAACGTTTAAATGTTTTTGAAAATCTTCTGGAATATATGCAGAACAACATTCCAGTATTTTGTCCGGGCTTGACAGATGGTTCTTTGGGGGACATGTTGTACTTTCATTCCTTCCGCAACCCAGGTCTAATTGTTGATATCGTACAAGGTAATTTTTCCTACTTCTAAGCTACTTTTTGCATTTTGGAATATGGGGTATGAATGTTATTAGTAAATTTGTGAGCAGACATTAGAGCCGTGAATGGTGAAGCTGTCCACGCAAGTCCAAGGAAGACCGGAATCATTGTTCTTGGAGGAGGCCTTCCTAAGCATCACATATGCAATGCCAACATGATGCGCAATGGTGCAGATTATGCTGTTTTCATCAACACTGCACAAGAGTTCGATGGCAGTGATTCCGGTGCACGTCCTGATGAGGCTGTATCTTGGGGGAAAATTCGAGGATCTGCTAAAACTGTCAAAGTATGACAATTTATTTTCCTCCTTTCTATATCATCCAACATCATAAATGACATTATCAGTATTTCAAGGTTGACTTGGCATTCTTTTCAAGCTGACTAAATAAGGCAAGTTTGTCTGTATAATTAAAACACCACAAAAGAAAAATTTGCCTATATAAATGAACAGTGGGGTTATTGTTTTGTACATGATTGACTTCCCAGGAATCAAAATATGAAATTAGTTTCATTCATGTCTTCTGCTTCTGTTCCATGCATCTATACATTTGGACTTTCTGTTCAATTTATATAATAACAAACCAAGTTTTTTCATTAATCATTATTTCAATGAATTGCTTGTTAACCACTGACTTCGTTTCAAATTGCTTCCAGGTACATTGCGATGCAACCATTGCTTTTCCCCTTCTTGTTGCTGAGACATTTGCCTCGAAGATTGAAGCTTAGATACAATTTTTCTAGTGTGGAGGTGAGTTAATTGAGAAACAGTGATTATTAGAGAAAAAAAAAATTCCATCAAAATTAAGACCCACTCTGCTAAAGGAATGATAGGATACGTAATCTTGAGATACAGATTAATTTTGGGGATTATTTTTCCCCCAAGTTATAGAGTTAAGGTTTAACTACTTGTATTGGATTTTAAGATTGTGGTTCTTGTGTTTTTTCCCCCCAAGAAACCAATGGATATGAAGGAAGAAGGATTCTGAATTGAGCTAGAGTTTTTATTAGTAAACAAATTGATTTTACACTTGCCTTGTTTTGGTATGCTATTATTGTTGGTGGTGTTTCAGTTTTGCAGCATTATTAATAAATTGAGATACTTTGTTCCTTCCTTAGTAAGTGTAAATTTTGAATTAATAAAAAGATTATAGTTAAAGCTGTATTTTAAACTAAGGTGCCAATTGTTTATTAGATTGAAATGTGTTCATCATTTTTTTGTTTTTATTAAAAGCTGATAGGTTTGCAAATGCACATTTGATACAGTTAGGAACACAGCCAAATGGATTATATATATTGCTAGGGTATAGAACTCAACATAACGCAATAAGAATACATTATATATATTATAGATTATAATCCCGAAGTTCTCATTTAATTCATTAGAATCCCCCAACACTGTGCGCACTTGTTCATCTCCATAACTTTAGACATGCATTAGCATAACATAATAAGGATAGCCAGGGTTGCTAATAAAAAGAGTCATGCTCTCCTGCAATCTCGCTAATGCAATCTTCAGGTTTCTTGTTTGAATTCAGGTTTCTCCTGCGCCTCTATTGATTACTAGAACAGCCTGCGTGCACCGGTTAACATTTGGTAGTGTTTTCTCTCTAAACTCAGAAATTTTTAATTGTATTTTCCAAAGACTTTCTGATTATAAAATAACTATATAAATAGATTAAAAGAGAGATGGAAATCACTTTACAAATTAATTTCACCCCTTATTTAATTCTACAGTGCTTTTACTTCTTATCCTTAGTAATCTAAGTAAACATAGAAGACCCCATACATTATGTGGCTTGAATTGAAGAACCCTCCTCCTCCTACACTAATTTGCTGTGAACAAAAAACGAAAGATCATTAATGCATTTTGAAGAATTAAATGGGTACATAGCAAAAAATAATAAACAAGTGCTTATTTAAGAAACTAAATTATTCAATTTTCAAAACAATATGGCTTTCCTTCAAATAACAAAAATTTATTTTATCCTCACATTTTATTCAACATTGTTATTTCGTCTCTGAATATAATTTATACCCTCTCAATTTTTTAGTATTATTTATATTAAATAGTTCTTCCATTTATCTGAGTAACGGTGCAATGACATATTAGCCCCTTAGAAAACCCTTTAGCGAGTTTTTGATTAAATTTTGTTTTCCGTTAGTTTTGAATTCAAATTGAAATCTAGGGTTCTTGAATTTCATTTGTTTTTCTTCAAAAATCTTCAATTCTTTTCCACATTCTTTTCAAATTTCCATAATTCTTTCTTTGATCACGGGTTTCTTTGTATCAAATTCATGTTTCTTTCTTCGATTTTGCTGTTGGATTTCATGGTTTCTTTCTAAATCGTATTTCTTTGATTGCTCTTCTATTTCTGAATTTCTTTTCGTCTCTAAGTTCTTTTTCGTTCTAATTTCAGAGTTCTTTGTAATCCGAAATTTGCTTTCTTTATTCAGTAATATGGGTTTCACGATTTCTTAATGAAATCGAGTTTCTGAAAATTGGGTTATTTAACTTCAGAATCTTTGTTCGAAATTTGGGGTTCTGAATTCTGGATATCTTTAAAAACAATCTTCAAAATACGAACACTTTCAGTTCAGTTTCCTTTTGATTTGAAATTCGCTGTTTTAAATTCTTTCGACTTGATGATCTCCGCTTCGAATTTGCTTAGAAGTTCTTCCTTCTGAAAAGATTACATTTAATATTTGAGAAATTTGCTTTGTTCTGAAATTGGAATTGTAAGTTTTACAGATTAGTTTTTGTTGCAGTGTTATTGATCTGGGTATGATAAGAAGAACTAAGATTTCTGCAAACAATTCTTGGAATGGGTGGTGGTTGTAATGGAGTTGTGGTGGTGATGGCGGTAGACGGCGGTGGGTGTGGAGAACTCAAGGGCAGGGGAATAACAGATAGGGGTACTTTAGTAGTTTAAGATTTTTCTCGTCATACAGGAAAAAACTACTAAATAAACAAAATATTCTAAAAATTCACAATATATTATATTCAGAAAACATGAAGACAAAATCATAATGTTAAACAAAATCCAGGACAAATTAAACTTTTTTTTCCCAAAAACTTGAATTCTTCAAAGAGTTGAAATTAAAATAACAAGAAATTGATTTGCATTTCTTTTTTAATTTTAAATTATCAAAACATTGTTTTATCAACAAGCAATCTTCCTGCATAATCCATAGAAAAGGCTTAAATTAACTTCTTCTATGCATTTTTGTTTTGGAGAATCCCAACTCAACAATGCAATCAAATATTATTGAATGAACAAAAATCGTGTATAATATTAGCAAACCCTCACACTAGGAAGACGAAAGCATTAAACTTTTACTGTTCACATTATAGATTGTATATACTAGTATTTCTAAATTTGATATACTAAAATAAACTGAAAAATTAACTATTAAAAATTAATTATGCTATTTTAATGAAATAAACAGAATAACTTATTAATTCATATATTTTACTTTTACCACCATTCTAAATTTACTTGCAAATTTAGATTTTAGTGAAGTATTAATTAATATTTTCCATTTCTTTACCATTAAATTTAATTAACAAAAGAGTGTTGAAACATAGAAAGAAACAATAATGTGGTCATTAACTCAATATTTTACTTCTCTTCAAACCAAAAAAAAAAAAAAAAAATCAATATATTCTTGTCACATAGACAATTGAAGTGAGCTTATATCACAACTTTCGCCGTGGGTAAAATTTCTAGTTGTAATATAAGAGCCAAAACAAACATAAATCCAACAAATAACACAAAGACTTGTCTCAAATTCCCCTTTCAGTATTTCATGGGGAAGTAAGAAAAAAACCATGCACAAACAAGCACAAAGATCACTACCTTTTCTTGGTCTAGCAGTAGCATTTAAATTCAAAACCAAAAGCACCAGATGAAAAATGGTAAATACAAATTAACCAAATATGAAATGCTCCCATATACCTTCTTACCAATATTTGAAGTGCTAGATCATTTAACTCCTTCTCATGACACCTAAAAATTACATGAGTTAAATATGTACCATATTACAGAAATGTAGTTAATCTGTTCCCGCAGCTAAAATCTCCAAACTACCTTTTTTACAATTAACATCAATAAAGGAGAAACCAAGAGGGCACGTGGATAAGCAACGCCTTCCTTTTCTTTGTTTGCACAAAATTACCCACATAAGCACGACACATCTTCTTTCACGAGACTGTCCGTCCATAGCACAAACAAGCAAGATATAGATTCTTCGCCCATTTTTCCTGAAAGCCATGCGTCCAAATTGTACATCAAAACAAAATCATCTAGTACATGAATACATTCACATCAATCTAAGAATTGTTGTCAAAGCAATAAGAGATCCATTGGTTAAGCTTATGTTATCCAGGCTAAGCTTAACTAACACAATCTTTTAAAATACCACTCAGTTGTGGGATTAAACTTAGTAAAAAGTAAAAACATAGAGAAGTAATATTTGCACCACTAATAAACTCAGATCATAGTCTAAAAATACAAAGAGATTTACTATGAGTGGATAATTGGGGTACACTTTTCAATATCCTGAGTTGTGCATTTATCCAGCCGATAAGAAAAACATACTTACTATGCACACATCCTTAAATAATAACCGCTACCAGAAGTCATGAAAATTGTACACGACCCATTTATCTAGATTCTAATAGAGAAATAAATTTAGGTCCAGTTTTGGCAAACTTGAAATCAACTGTCATGAATTCTTTTTCATTTAACAAAAAAGAATTTGAATTTATAAACTAAACTTTTGTATTTTTTCTTGTAATGTGGGCACTGATACACCCAAGTACCTGGAAAAAAAATTGAAGAACAAACAACTGGATTTTAAAGCTTTCTTTTTGGTGTTCAACATATACTAGCTACAAAATGTAACCACTCCAGGTATTAAGGCTTGGACATTGATCATATTCAAATCTAACACGGGGAAAAGAAAAGGTTCAAGACAGGTACATAAATATACCAGACCCAAGCAATTTCAGAGAATTTAAGATTACATCCAGAGAACTCTACAGGTGGTTATTAGGAGGATGTTTCTCAAAACTTATAAGTTGGTCAAAACAGATTATAAGCAGTTTTAGATTATAAGCTGTTCATTTAAGTGTTTCTAAAAACTTAAAAATTGTAGAATATAAGCAGATTATAATCTATTTTTTATAAGCTGGGTTTTGCAGCTTCCAAAAAATCAGATTATAAATTGTTTTGGTTTGTCCAGTTTATTTACATTAATATCCTCATATTTTTGTTTTATTCCTATATTACCCTAGTAAAAACATCACAATCCATTTTTAATCTCTTTTCACTTTTTTTTTTGTTATTTTATCAGTTTCTACAACAAAAAGTTGATTATAAACTAGTTTACAGAAACACTTCACCTGATTATCAGCTGATTATAAGCTAGTTTTACAGAAACACATCACAGCATATATTTATCTGATCATAATCTAAAAATCACTTATAGACAATAAGTTGAAAAGCATATATTTTGAGAAACACCCCCTAAATGATGGTACCTTAACATGTGTGCTAGGAAACTGAGATGTACGCAAAGTTTCCTGAGTCTCATCCCCAGGTTTGCGCCTGGGAACACTCAAAATGAGAGCAGCTTGATCAAAGGTGGCAGCTGTTGCTGTAATTCGAAAGCCACTATCCCACCGTCTGTGAATGCCCTCACTTGGATATAGGAAGTCAAGCTCCACTACCTATTGACGCAAATGAAGGAAAGATTTTAGTCAAAGTTAGATGGAACTATAAGGAAAATATATGCAAGTTTGGACACATTGCTGCCATGCAGATAAATGTGCTAATGCAAGTGGAAAACTGTGAAAGCTACAAAGACAAAAAAAATGATATTAACTTTTGCTCATCAGAGTATGGACTAAAAGGTTTGTCTGCACAACCAAAATGCATTAACATTATGATCACCATCGTCTCATAGGGCAATAGAACTTTTAACCACATCAACTTTCTAAAGACATCCAGAGTCCAATAAAACACAATCTGATAGCAAGGTAAACAATTCTTCTAGGCCATGTGTTCCGTTTAAATTTTGCAGAACTCATATGATAATTTCCCTAAAGCTCCAGTTCATTCAAATAATACACTTGATACCTTAAATTACAAGGAAACAGCAATATATAAAAGGAAACAGGACAATAATAAAAGGTCAGTGAAATGTAAGACTAACACACAGTAAAGAATACCATGCACACACCAAAAAAAATAAAAATGCAAGAGATTGTAGACCTTGTATAACTCAAAGAAAATACAGACATAATAAATAGGAACAGAGGACACCATCTTCAAATTTAGACCCAAATAATAGAAATAAGAATATAAAAATCTTTTGCATGAAAAAACAGCAGTAGCCAGCAGAATACATGAAATTCAACCTGCTCACTGAAGCCAGCGTTGCGAGACATCACAACACCCCATCGGCTTCCAGCAGTAGCCATTGAAGTCACATGAAATCCTTCTCTCCACTTCTTGTTTATCCATTTAAAGGGGAATGAGTCGCTGACCTTGTAAGACTGCTGAGTGTATTGTGTGCCTGCATGAATAAAAAATACATTTACGGAGTAGGCTTAGCTTGATAAAATTCTAAATCATAAATGGAAAACAACTCAAGAGTATCAAACTGAAGATTTTGCAAATGGAAATAACATAGAACAAGCTAATCCTAGAAGCTAATGAGCATAATCATATACTCCCTCTGCTCTATATAGAGAAAGTAAAATTAGGGCACATATTTATATAGAGAAATTTACTCAAATTAAAAACCTTGGAAATGATGTCAATTAGAAAAGTCTGCAACACGCTTATTCTAGTTTTGTTATGTCAACTTTGTGAGGTGAACAAGATAAAGGCAGAAAAAATTAGGTACGCATTTAATTCTTTCATGTCCCCAAAGCATGATTTTTATTTTTATTTTTATTTTTTTTGTTTTTGAATATGTGATCTGTTTCACTAACACTAGCACACATCTGAGTAAAATCTCACCATTCAGATGTATAATATGGTCAAAGAATTATAAAACAACAGACCAAGTTTGAAAGAACTTGCTGATTAAGTTTTTAATATGACCACATTTAGTTATGGAGTACGATTATATGCAAGTTGTGTAACAATAAAGCGAGCAATAGCAAGAAGTTCAAGCTCATATTGTAAAAATGTGCACGATATGGCAACGGCACTGGTTCAGGGTGGTTTTTGCCAAACCCACATCTGCACCGCACAGCCAACGGTTCACTTTTGGTTTCCCTCAGTCGGATTGCAGGGCGGATCGGTTTTCCCCATGGATTTTTAACTTTTTCTTTTTTCTTTCCACATTTTTATATTAAAATTTTATAATAAATATACAAATTTCATTAAAAAAATTGCAATTATAAAGTGCAAACATAATTTAAATATATTGATGTAACATTATATATTTACTTTTTATAATAAATTTATATATATATATATATATTTAAAGAAATAATAGTGTTTGGTTCAGTTCGGGCTGTTCGGTTTGTCAAACACAACATCTGCATCCACCCCGCACAATGTCGGTTTGGATCAGGGGAATTTCAGGTCAGACAGTTCAGTCTAAATTGCCATCCCTACACAATTACCAAAAGAGTCGGCAAAAACATTAAGTTTTACATGTGTCACATTCTCAATTTTCAAAATACAAAGAAATTTCATTTACATGTCATATTTTTAAATTTTCATATAAAGTTTGAAATTTTCACTTGCAAAGCATTAGTTCTTTGTTTATTTTGACGAGAATTTTTCATTTTATTGTGTACATTTATTATGTAATGCATTCTTAAACATATGACTTGGCTAAACAATGAAAGCAGCAGAAGAGTTACTGGATCCTAAGGCCAAATTGAGAAAAGAATTTTAGTTCTACTAATTTCTTAATCTTGTGCAGAGATAGTTTTATCTACAGAACGGAGGAAATAAATTGCTGAGAATAAAGCAATCAAACCTTTGGACATCACCACAAGGGAACTTCCATTGCTTGCACCAGCAATAGAACTAATATAATAGTTCTTCTCCCACTGCTCCATAATCCATTCCTGGTATTTTAGAATAACAATATGATTAATTATTGCTCCAAAATTTAAATACTGGTGAAAGGAGCACATCTGGTCAAGTGTATACATTATAAATGATATTTACCTTGTGCAAGAAAAAAGGTGACAATTCATAGACTTGATTTGTAAAACCAGTTCCAGCATCCATAATAAGTGCCCAAAGATTAGAACATGATGCTACACTACTTATTAGAAGCCCATCAGCAATTCCCCTCTCCACATGTTGAGCCAACCTTCCATCAGCCACATTATAATGGTACCTAGTTGCAAAGGAAAATGCAGGCCATCCAATGCCACTGTGGTAAGGATAACATATCCAAATTCCAAAAAGTTTATAATTTCACTTTAATAATTTAAAATTTTATCCAGTCATAAACAATGGAGGATCAAAGCCCTAGAAATGAGGTGATTTCCTGTTGGGTAATCAGTAATGTAATTCCAATTCCACATTCAAATGTATTAAATAAAGTAACATATACAATCGACACATTATTGTATCAAATCAAGTGAACAGAACATGGAAAACACATTTGCAAATGACCTATGCATGATATTGATCTATGCATTTATCAAAGTTCATTTGTCAAATTATGAAAGAAATATGTTGCTTTATATAACAATGTGTAACTTGATCATTGGCTAGTGAGCGAACCATTTCTAAAATGGAACATTCTTGAAATCATGAAACAGAACATATTCTTACCTTTGTTTCATTGGAAGCCTTGCATTGTAAACTGAAATCCATTGGGTAGCAGGAACTCCCAAGCGAACCTTCTTCTTAGGTTGACCGTCGTCCTCTTCCTCAATATTCAGCCTACCACGTTTTTGGCCAACTTGACAGATAATCTGACCAGGGATGTACACCTGAATTTTAGATTCCTCACAGAAAAGAAAAGCTTTGTTTGCGAATCTAGAAGTAGATCCATCACAATTACCTTTTGAGCACCCTCAGTGTTTATAGGCCTTATAGCAGGGTTTGGTCCAATCAAGCTCTCAAACAAAGATATTAGCTTGGAATAGTTTGGCTCCTCATCAAATTTCATATTCACAACAATCTCAAGAAATTGCTTAAAAGGCGGAGCACAGAAGCAACACAGCATTTCTGGCGATGTTGCCATTTTCTTTTTGCAAACTAGAAAGGACTTGTTATCACCCTATGATTTATTTAACGAAAAACATTAGGAATTGTGACCATATTGTTCCATAAAATATCTCAAAGGAAGATAATCACCAACGTGCATGCATACATGAAAGTATAAATTGGCATGCATAAGCATGTGAGCATTGGGTATTTAAGAAAATACCTGATACCCTTGCCATGGCAATCTGCCACGGTTCAGGAAAATAAGTGTATATGCCAGAGATTCAAGATCATCTCTCCTACTAGCTGTTCTTCCCAAGTGTGCATGTACACTAGCATATCGAACAGTTCCCCTAGAGAAATGAAAAAAAAAAAAAAAAATTCCTAGAGTTAGATCAATCACTGGATAAACAGGAGAAACTAGTAAAACCTCAATGCTCATTATGACCTAAACATATCAGGACGCTGATCATAGTCAACATGCTGCCCACTGCCACTGTCTCTCCACTTCGTTGCTGTCATTTAACATACTGATCAGACAATTAGACAGAAAACAATAAATTGCTGAATAATTATTGAAAACATTAAAATTTTACTAACCTAACCCAAGGTCAACAAGGAATAATTTCTTCTCTTGTGCTGTACCTGGCTGACCAAGCAAAAAGTTCTCTGGCTTTACATCTCCATGGACATAGCTAAAATCAAACAGCAGTGCACCGATCAAATATAATGAAGCTCGACAAAAGATGAATAGGACATCTCTTCTTATAAAAGTTACCAAGAAAGCATGACTATAAATGTGGCTAAATGACATACCCTCTGGAGTGCATCTTCTCGAGTATTGACAAGGACTCGACAGCAATACAAGCAACCATTTCTGATGACATACTACATAAAAAAACACACAAATATATATATAAAAATAAATATGAAAACATACAGACACATGCAGACATAGCAAACAACCTAATAAAAATAATTAATAGCATTGTGCAGGTAACAGAGAACAACAATTCTGTACACATGGCAAACATAAAGAAGCAAAAGTGTACCTTACGGAACATCATTCAATCCCATTAGGGACCAATAAGAAAGGAGAACAATAAACTCCATAAATACAAGAAAAAGAATCATGCAAGTGAAATATATCTAACAGATGAATTACTCACGCTTGCCCAGATGAATTCCATACATCCCAGAGGCTTGGCCCAAGCATATCCATGACCTGAAAATGTGTGAGCAAAAAGTTAAACCAGAAACTCAAAGTGGAGAGTTTAGAAGAAATGAGCTGCTTGACCATACCATTACATAATAATCTCCTTGTTTTCCTTTGTAGTGCACTCTAGGCACTCCATGGCTACCACCAAGAGTGCTGCCGAAAATAATACACAATATAAAACCACAAAAATATCAATGTAAGTGTAAACAGAACAGATGCATAAAAGAGCAGAGATGACTTACTTATATACTTGCCATTCATATGGGGGGCCATAATTACACCCTTTACTATTTTTGTGCTCAAATTTCAAAGCCACCTTAAGGTAACAAATTAGGGGCAAAAGTTAGCAGATGGAATTAAGCTTTTTTGTGCAACATAAGGAGGAAGGGGAGGAATACACAAGCCAATTTTTTACCTCCATGGCCCCAGCACCAGTGGCACGTTCGTTTCCGCCATTAAGACGACGACCAACAAACACCTGTCCAAACCCTCCCTTACCCAACTTCCTTTCTACTTTGTAGTTAGGAGAGCTTCCAACTTGAACCTTCAACATAAAATAACGAACTTCCAATAATTACCAGGAGGAAAAATCCAGAAAATTACCGGCAGTACATTTCATAATCTAAATCAAAGTTCAAATTTGAAAACCATAGTAAAATGTGAATGATAATAACAAATATAGAGACACAATTATAACAAATGAGGCTAACAAATACTATAAATAATGCAAGTTCAAACTAAACTATCAAACTATGATATCAAACCATAATTTTAAGGACCAAAATCCAAACAATCGGGGACTCAAAAACAAATCAGAACTTACTAAAACTACACAACTACCACAGAATCGTAATTTTGAAATGATACAGAGTAGAAAAAAAATGTGGTAAGCTGATGATGAAAACATAATTCACACTTAAAAAATTCAACCCAACCCAAGAGACTCTGCAGCAGCAAGAGAATAGAGCAAACAGTTTCAAAAAGCCACCATAAACAAAACAACCACAATAATTCAATATTGCCCCAAAAATACCCTGTGATATTCAACCGGACCAGGAAAATTAGCAAAAATGAAGTAAATAATACCTTATCGGGAAAAATTAGAGTAGTGCCCTCCTCTTCGCCGACGGCCTTATTAGCACTCAAACCACCACTATCATCACCCATTACAATTACTTTCTCGTCTAATTTTTCCTGTTCAACAGGCGAATTATTCTTCTTACCCTTCTTCTTCTTCTCCAAATTCGAAAAATTACTCTCCTCTCTCTCCGATATCTCAATCACCTTATTATCTTGCTCTTGTTTCTCTTTCAACCTTTTCAATTCCAATCTCGTTCTCGGCCTCTTGATTTCTCCAGCTACAGCAGGCCGGTTTCGCGCCCTAGGAGGAGGAGGAGGAGTTCGCTCGTTTTCCGGCGGCGCTACCACAGCGCGGCCTCTGCGAACACGTCTGCGAAGATCAGGCATCGGTCAAACCCATAAAATTGGCGGCCTAAAACAAAAACCCTAAAGACTTCGAGATTGATCATTATAGTGAAATTAAGAAATCCATTTTCCTGAAAAGAATAAATGCAAATTCGAAAAGGGTAGAGATTGGATAGAAAGAAGCGATCAGAAAGGTAGATTGAACAGAGTAGACGAGATTGGGGTTTGAATTTGGAGATATTTTTTTCGCGTTAGGGGCTAGGGTTTGGTACAGGAGAAAGAGGAGACCCTCCTATATTGGTTAGGTGCTTGCTGACGAACGATTGAAGAAGGAAATAGAGAAATGTTAAAGTGGTGGTGGGACCTGCGTCTCACGAGATATGGGTAATTTCCCGTTATAAATGAAGTTTATACAAGGTGTATTGTCTGTTTAATTAGAGTTTTTTAGCAATTGCTTACAAAACGCTAATAAATAAATAGCTTAGTTAATAATTTTCAAAAGTTTTTGTCGAACACAGTTTTTCAATAATTTCATCGATGAGAGTTAGAAAGGACATGAAAATTAGACCGATAACGATAAAGGATTTCTTTTCACAAGATATTATAGAGGTTAAATGACTCTATAAAACATGAAAACCAGACTAATTCAACTTCTCGACAACATTCAAGCTTAAGATTTATCATCATTTGGGTTGGTTTTAGGGATGAAAAATCAAGCATTTATAGTGGCATCTTTTGAGGCAATAAAAAAAATAGTATAGCTAAGAACTTTTAATAGATCTTGGTGTGTGAAGCATACTACATTTTGTTGTTATAATAGCAAGGTGGTTCCAAATTCAAATGAATCAGAGAACCATAAAAGAGAATATTGAATGAAAGTATCACATGATACAAAACATAATTCAAAAGGGAGATGCAATGGTGACAAAGATTGCATCAGAAAACAACTTTGAATAATCCTTTTACATAAAGCTAACAAGCAACAAATTTTAATGTACATATATGTAAGGAAAATGGGTTAGAATAATAAGTGCATGATTAGAAGTCTAAGTGGGTATAGAGAAAGAGTATGTGTTTGGAAAAATGAATTCTACAACATTTGTGAGATTTATGTTTAAATCCACTTTATCACATAAATCCATCTTTTCATCTTTGGAAAACAAAAGAAATTTGAATTTGAATTTCAAGTTAGTTATTATAACATATTAATTTTGTTTGCGATTGAATTTTAAAATCTGAATTCATTTGTTCCAAAGTCGTAAATAACGTTTCAGTGATTTTCCCGAATGATATTCTAATATTTGCGAGCGAACGATTGAATAGCAATCAATTTGATTAACACTTGAATTATTATACAATAACAAACATTTTAACACTTGAAGTATACAATAGCAACCAATTTAATATTTGTAGGTTATAAGACATGTAAAAACTTATGTATTAATTCATCTAGTTTTTTACAATTTTATGTGTTAAAATGACGACTCACGAAAGTGTCATTTAAAAATTTATTAAAATATCGTGTGATGATTTACATGTTTAAACCATAAATTGAATTTTAGTTTGATTCAATTTTTAGTATTAGGTTGATTTAGATTTTGAGTTAATTGTAATGAGTTTCTTTTTTTTTTTTTTTAGGTTTGATTGTAACGGACTTCAATTAGTTTCTTATTTTAGACTTATATATTGAGCTTAGATTAAGGACTTGTAAGGTATAAAGTGAAGCTTGCACAAAGACTTGATCAGTAGGCGATTTATGCGTAAGTCAGTGTTATTAATATCATACAATATATGATACAATTCAAAATATATTGCAGTTGGTATCTATGCATAAATTGAAATTCAATAATAACTGCTGGTGTATCGTAGGAATCGATTTGTATTGCTATTATCACTTATGTGAATTAGCTTACAAAACTTTAAACTACTACATTGATGGTTAAACTGATGAAAATTCAAATTTAAAAATGAGGAAATTTTTTCCAATTAAGATCAATAGTCTCACAAGAACATTAGGGAATAAAGATTTGCAAATCAAAATCAATAAAAAAAGAAGGAAACCAAAAATATTATCTTGATTAAGAATTTAGACTAAAGGAAAAAACTATTAAAGTAGGGAAAGGAAACTCTTCTTTCCTCATTTCGTCATCTCTGTTTCTCTATTTTGTTGCTTTTATTTTCTCAAAGAGTTGGTATTGGCTTGTTGATGTTTAGTACAAGATTGTCACTGTAGTCATAGTTTTGCTTCCTTATACCAGTGAAGTTTCAAAGAGAATGGGTAAGTTTCATTGTTTTAGATTTAAATTCAATTAATATTGTTTATATCATATATTTCAATAATAATAATATAATAATAAAGAACCATGTGTCATGTGCTTACTCTCATTTTTAGTGTACAAAATAGCAATACAAAACCATTTACATTTGTCAAATTTTACTTTACACTATAAAAAATTGAAAGAATAAGATTTGTTTATCTTGAAATTCAATTGCTCTTTTCTTTATTTTGAATTTTATAAATTGTATGATTTACTTGTTTATATTGTTCCTTGTTTGAGCATGATTTACATAAGTCACAAAAAGTTGAGCTTGAACATATATTTTTTGTGCTATATGGATTTTGAGTTATAAAATAATCAATAATTATTTTTTAAATAAGAAAATATATCCAACTTGGGAATATTGTAGTCGTTACAATGAGAGTAGGATGCAATTAAAGTGTAATAATTGAGATGGAAAGGAATAAGTCGAATGAAACACCATCTTGTGGGCTCTCGTGATAATGTTACTACTTGCACACAATGTCCGAATAATGTAAGGGAGAAATTTAAATAAACTATAAACGCAATGGTTAAGAAAAGAGAACCAGTTGTTGAAAGTAATTGTAGATTTTTGGATTGGCTTTTAACTTGATAAAGAGTCCATTATTTTCTTGAATGATAAAAATATGGAAAAAGTTTAAAACTCCCTAGTTATCATGAAGTTAAAGTTACATTTTTTAAAAAATGAAATATACAATGTTAGACAAGTACAAAAAAGAATGGAAAATAATTGGATGCACATTGATGTGAGATGCCTTTGATTATGTAGCTCCTAGTGAATTGTTAATGAAAAAGAGGACGAAATTATTTTGGTGTCCTTGCATTGACCTAATATAGCATGATATAGGTTAGTTTTGAATGATATAGGTGACTTACCAATTTTTAATGATACAATAAAAAAGGCTAAAGAAGTTTGTGTTTACATCTATCGACATGCTTGGGTTGTTTAGAAAGTTTTCTAATCAGAATGAATTAAAAAGAGTTGGATTCACTACATTATTATTTCTCATTTTGAAAAGTATAGATGATGTTTGCATCAGAAGAATAAGCTAAAAGTCATTATACTTTCAAGAGGGTTGCAAAAAAAGTGGAGACTATTTTATTGGCTGATGACAAGTTTTGGAAGTCATGTGAATGTTTATACAACTAACTTTGGGTGACATATATGAAGTCATAGATGGAGCACTGCATAAAACTTCAACCATCAAAATGTAAGATATGATCGTATTTGGGATATTATTGACAAAAGATGGATTTTGCAACTTCATAAGCCACTTCATGCAACCATATATTTTCTTAACCCTAAGTGAGTATTTTAAATTTTAGATTATTATTTACTTGCTATAAATAATTGTAGGTTGATTTATTTATTATTATTGTTATTCTTTATTATTTATTTAGCTTTATGGTAGGAATGTTATGGATTTGAATGTAAAGAGCTATAAAGTCTAGCAATAAGTGCAAGTGGATGTGAAAGAAATTAGAGCATATTTGTATATATTCATTTTAAGAAAAAAATCGTATTTGTCAAGTACAACATTCAACTTGAATTAAGATTATGTCACAAAGTATGTCTGCAATTCAAATATTTTTAACCTGATATTAAGGTCACTGAAAGTCATCACAGCCTTATTATTTGTGTAAAAAAATAGATAGACGTTGTTGTTTGTTTATGTTTGAAGAGCTTTTGTGAAAACACAAAAACATAAAAATTCATTGACTCCGCTAACAATCAGAGAGACACAAGTCAACTACCCCGAAATCAGCTATGCCAAGCAAATGAAAATCCATAACCGCTTCTTTCTTTTGGTTTGTGATAACTCTCACTATTTATTCTGATTTTTACTTGACAAATTATCCCATAGATTGCATTGCAAGACTTGTAGATTCAAAGCACAAGAAGAATAATAAATTTCAAAATATTAGTTCAGAGGCTCAGATTTGCCATTATCAAACACTATAGAGAATATAATAACCATAGCGGCAGCAAAAAGCAAAGAATAGAGTTCAAAAGCTTAACGTTACCCAGCCAAGGATGCTCCTCATCGGCGTTTATTCATGATTTTTTTTCCTTAAAGAATCGTCATAGCCTCCAAAAACAACCAACCAAAACAGAAAAATCTAAAGAAAGAAAGAGGCGGCTTAGATCTGATATGCTTTCAAATCAGACAATAAAGAAACCAAACAATGGCTGCAACTCATAGAGGTCGACCGCCAAGAAATCCAGAATTGCTCTCGAATCATCTTATCAGGGTCACTGAATACACCATCATTACGGCCTTGCAATATTTAAACAATTGTGGAACTGAAGGAAAACCATATCATAGAGACAGACAGAGATGTATGATACTAGAGAGAGAGAAAAAGAGAGATGTTGGAAAAATGGAAAGTAAAAACTAACCGGCTTCAATAACGATCAGAGAGGAGTACGTCAACGACCCTGTAACCATCCACCTCTCTGAGAGAGAAGTTTCGTTCCCATCCAAAATTTCGTATGCCAACAGAGAGGATGTGATGCAGGGGAAGGATTTAGGGTTACATCAGGATGAAACCCTAGCCTAAAATCATTCCAACTATGCTTGCAATTGAGAAGCATATATATGACCCAATATTGCAACGCCAATCTTCTACAAAACTCAGCAAGATAACAGAGTAACAATGTTTACCCAACCATGTAGAAAGAGGATGTTCTGATCAGATATTCATTCCTTCGATGTAAAATTTCCGAATAAATAAATAGGGCATTTTTTGTAATACAGAAATATTAAATTGTTTGCATCTGACGGAGGCAAACAAAAAATCTTTACAATTCTGCGAATTGGCATATTAAAATTGGTTCTAGGCCATAAAATTGTTCGAATCAGACAAGAAAGAAACTGCTGGGACAGTGGTTTCAATTCAAGGAGGTTGCCTGCCGAGAAATCATGCATCATCAAATTCAATGCCTCACAATATCGAAAGACAATAATGATTTTCCATGATAATTCTTTTGAGGGCTGTTGTTGACATGTAAAGCGAGAAATCACCGGCTCCGCTAACGATCAAAGAGGAGGAGGACAACCACCCTAAAACAATCCGCCTCTTTGAGAGCAAAGTCTCATTCGCAGTCAGATTTCTTGAACAGAACAGAGAGGAAACCCAGCCCCTGTTTGACTAATTAATTTTTTAACATGTCCTTGGCTAATTAATAACCAGTTGTTTGTAACCGACGTATTTTGGAGTAGAGAGTAGCTCCTTTGACTTTATTACCCCTTCCTCTTGCGTTATTAGTAAGCTATTATTGTTGTTTTGAAGATATTACTGTGTCAACAGGGGACTTTAAATCAGGGAATAGTGAGATTGGTTCATGTGTTTTTGTTTTGAAAAGAAAAAAAAATAAGTGCTTTATGTCAAATATTTTTGTGAACACATGTCACTAGGCTTGGTAATTCACGTGTCCTGCATTTCAAGCAACCATAATTTCTGTGTTTGGGTTGTAATTTATTCGCGAATAATAATACCACCCCTTCCTTTCGCATAGTTAGATTTAGATGGTAAGCAAATATATTCTTTAAAAACTTATATTAATGGCATTTAATTTGGTCCAAAACTTGGCATAACTATCTTTTTAGTCCAAACTATCTTTTCAGTTTTCAATTAATTTTTTTTTCTATTTTTTTTAACTCAAATTAGTCAAATAATAAATAAGGAAAAAATTAAAATTACATATTGTTTCAATTTTTTCTTACGTGGAGATTAAAGCCACAATTTACTAATCGACAACTTGGATAATGCAAGCAGGTCAGGTGTATAGAGTACATTAATTGTAGATACTCTGAACTTCAGAGATTGATTGCGTCCAGAATCTAACTTCTAAGAGTGGGTTAGCTTTCACAATAAATGTTTCACCAACTTAACGTCTTGAATGCTAGACTTTGGATATGAGACAATCTATAGACTTATCCCTCCAGAGAATCAACAAAAGAATAAAAATACAAATTGGTAGAAGCTAAATTACTCCAAAATTTAATCAACGTATGTATTTCAGCAAAAAGTCTGTTTAATCACTTTGGACAAAATCAACAGAATAATTAAACAGTTGATAATCTATAGGTTTACTTCTTCGGACAAAATCAACGAAAGAATTTTTATAAAAATACAAATTGATAAAAGCTAAGTTACTCCAGAATTTAATCGACATAAGTAATTTAGCAAAAATTTTGTGTTAATTACCTAAAAAAAATAAAAAATGATTAATGATAGGTGATTGAATAATAGATGGGACATTAATAAACAAAATGTTATTAAATTGATAGATTGACAAAATGTTTATAGTACAATAGACTTGTAGTCTGGTTTGTGTATTGGATTAGTTGGGGCCTTTCTCAATTATCTAGCTTCATATTTATAGTCCTCCAAATGGTTATCTTATGCTTGTGTCGCGATTCACATTTCCATGATACAACATGAAGAACGTCTCTAATAATTTATTGTGCAACACGCAAAACAAAGTGCTTCAATTTTATCCGTTCTGTTCTGCAAGCAATGCAACTACTTTTACTTTATCTCTTCAAATTTTTCATGACATAATAGTTGATCATCATTTTGGATATGCTTCTATTTCTCTGCACACATTGTTCTTCAGATATTTCTTAATTTCTCAATAGATATTGTCTTTAGATCTCCAATGTCTAAATCTTTTTCACCGACTAGAGACTATAATTGACTATTCCAAATAATTACAATAAAACCTATCACTAATTTCAAAACTACATAATAAAAATTCTATTTATTAGAAAATTAATAAAATGGGTGAAACAACTATTTAAAAATATAGCACAAAACTTTCATGATCGAAGAAATAGTGCAATAAACCTACTCACCTTTAAAATAGCAAAACTACCTTTTCTAAATAAATTTAAAAAAAAATTAAAAAATTAAAATTACAAAACCAAAAACAAAGCATGTTTAAGTGAATGATTCTGTCACATCCCAAATTTCAATTAGGCATGTAACCGACACAAATGATATGATTTTAGATTCAAAATTATAAAATTTCAAAATCTGACCAGAACTTGAACTCGACTTTCGGTTTCGATAGCGATAGAACTAGAGGTTATCATAGAAGACAAAGTTGTTCTTCTATGTCTTAGCTAGATGTGAGCTTTAGAATTACATAATTTGGAGTTGTAAATGTGACACCTCAAACCTTAACCTACGTCGTTTCGACGTCATTATATGCATTTTATGCATTTTTAATTAAAATGCATTATAGTTTGATATGAAACATGACATGAACATGAATTATATGATTTGGAAATGATAATATATGAATTAGAGATGTTAAAAAAAATATATTTTAAGTTCGTTTATCGTCGAAAGACATAAACGGAGCCAATTAGGGTTTTTTGCTCACGCGACCAAAAAATGCCGGAAACGCACAATATTTTAAAGTAAATGATTTGGATATGTTTTGAATATGATAATATATGATTTAAATAAGATTTATAAGCTATGTTATAGGCTCGTTTAACGTCGAAAGACACAAACGGAGCTAATTAGGGTTTTGGACCCGCGTGACCGAAAAATGCCGGAATCGCGTAAAATATGAACCATATGATTTTGAGATGATTTTATATGTTTAAGAATATGATTTAAAGAGTTTTGGGACCAAGATTTTATGACAACGTCCTACGGTTTCGGTTCTGTGAAAATCGTCGAGGTTTCGGCTCGGTTTAGGGCACCGATCGAACCGCGGCAAATTTTCGGATTCTGATTTTTACGAAACTTCATACATGTGTTATACTATTTATTTTGACACCTAAAATGGTTTTTAAGCTGGTGTTGGACTCATTTTGGCTGCTTAAATTAGAGAATTGGAAAGAGAAGAGAAAATGTAATATGTTTAACTCAAGTGTTAAGAAATTAAAAGAGAAATTAGTGTCTGAGTTGTTTTGCAAGCTGCTGCTGTCATTATGTTATTGCTGGCATGTTTTAGGATGGAAATGAAGAGGTGGAAGAGGTAGAATGTGGCTGGGTTTTGAGAAAAGGAAAGAGAAAACGAGAAAGAGAGAAAAGAAAGGAGAAAGAAAAGAAAAGAAAGAAAGAAAGAGAGAGAAGAAGAATTTGTGCAAAAACATGAATCCAATGTGATTATTGTGTTTCTGGGATGTGTATGTATTGATTAGAAGTGATATATAGTGAAGAAAGAGGCTGGTTTGTGAGGGAGAAGAGAAAAACGAAAATTGGGTAAAGATTTCTGGGTTAGTACAGTTTCGGGATAGTCACTTTGAGCCTTTGTAATTTTTTATATGTTGTGCATGGGAGAGTTTGGCTTCGATGGAATGATAGAGGGTATGTAGGAGAAGATTTTGGTAGTCTTAGATTGCCTGAAGGTCGCTGGAGGTGGTCGTACCGATCGCCTGAAGTTTGGGAAAAAATAGGCAATTTCTGGGTTGAGTGAAAAACAGAGTGAGGAGCCAACTTTGAGCGATTATATCTTTCAATCTAGAGAGCTTCTGGGAATTTGGCTCTAACGGTTAGCTAGAGGGTGTGTAGAGGAAGAGAATGGTGATAGCTCGCCGGTAAACCATCGGAGGAGAGAGAACCGATGTCTGAAAGTTGGCTGGAGAGTCAGATTTTTAGGCAGAAACAGAAGCAGGAGAAAGGAAGAAGGAGATCAAACGCAGGCCAAGGCTGCGTTTTGACCAGAGGAGAACAGCCTAAAACGACATTGACCCTTGTGTTTTGGTGAAAATAGTGCTGCTAGCCCCTGATTTTGGTAAAAATTGCATTTTAGCCTCTAAAGTGTAACGTCCTCTCTTATACCTTACGTCATAAAACATGCCATTTTTTTTTTTTTTATAACATTTTAATTTCTCATTTTTACCTAACTCCAATTCAAACATTAACATACATATAACCAAAAGCATAAAACAAATATCAAACATAACGTATTACAATCCTTTAATTACAAACCAATAACCTATTTATACTTTATTAACAGATTATATGACTTATAAACATAACCAAAACATATAACATATTGCTATTACTTTTTAAACATGTTAACGTCTTTCACATATTTACAACATACATAATCATGTCATTCATATCATACATGTATAGCATATGGCATCTCTTCTCTTTTACTTTTACTTCTGGTTAATCCTATTTTACTCTGCACTATAAGCATATTCAAACATAACATGCTTTAATTTACTATATCACAACACACAAGCACTATAAACATATAATAACTGTACATGTAATGTAATGTCGTCCACCATGCATATGACATGTCATACTTTATTTACTATATCACATATTCATTTAATCATAGGCATTATTAAATATGTTACAAACCATATGACAAAAATCTACATGATAGGATGAAACAAATGATGAAATGCGAGAGAGAGAGATCCTAGGTTTCAACTGACCAACCCAGAGGAAGACGACGGAACTGACGCTGTCAGTTGCCCCAAAGAAAACCCGGAATCATGTAAAGACAATTTAATGAGTTGCGAACTCAGTAAGTGCAAACTGTATAATATAAACAAATCAATAAAACATAATTGCAAAGTATTAAACAGAACCTGTTAAAGGAATTTATCTCTTAAGACTACTCTTATCCAAATAATTTCACATACTATAATCTGTGTTACTTTACATATCCATTTTAGTCAACACATGATCATATACAAATGTAAACATAGCATATAAACCAGGCATGTAATTTGGTTAATCATGACTTATCAAAATAACATGATT
>CANUEY010050535.1:0-17448 GCA_948099555.1 Croton setiger | reverse complement strand
ATTAATCTAAAGAAAACAAACATATATATTTAATATATATATTTTTTTGAAGGATGAAAAATTTGAAGAAGAGAAAGGAATTTTGGGACATTTTGAAAACAAACAAAACTGATTGGGAAATTCGGAAATTTAAGAATTCGTCGAGCTAAAAATATGTTTACTGTTAGATATTTTTCATTTTTGAATTTTGGGGCAAAAATTGAGCGTCAACAGGCATGTTTTATGACGTAAGGTTATAAGAGAGAATGTTACATATCAATAATCCAAGAACTATCCTTAGAAATACTAAAAGATACATTTGCTTTTCCAATGATATGAACAACATTTGATATGGATTGTGACTGCTGTTAGTCTTTCATTTTTATCTACTGTTCCTCCGTGGATGTCGCTATAGCTTTCCCAGCAATCTTTTTTTCTTGGTTTTTTTGAGAAGTCCCACCATTTAGGGTAGTTTATGAGCTTATAACAATGTTGCTTTGAACGACCTTGTTCACTACAATGGTTGCAAATATGATTATTAGAATTTTCAGCTTTCAAAGAGGCAAATGATCTTTGTGTAGGTCGAGTTGCTAATAAAATAGAGCTTTCAAAGATTTGACAAGTGCTACTCATCGTTAGCTTTTGTTAATACTCTCTCCTTACATACACATATGTGTTTTCCAAATCCAATTTTGGATTCTTTCATAAGATTTCTCCATAAACCTAGTTAAAGTCAGCATCAAGTCCACCATTTTGTATGGTAGAGAAAGATTTTCAATTCAACTCAAAAAGACGTGTTTTATTAGAGCCATCATGAAAAGTTTTTGAAATAGCCTCCCATATCTCTCTAGTTATGGAGAAACTGTTAGATGAATGTGCAAGAATTAGGGTTTTTGAAATTGTAAAAACAGGAATTAAAGATTGTAGTGAACTTAATTGATTCTTGTAATTCTATAGAGTTTAAATATTAATTACAATTGATCCTGAAACAAGTAGGAAATTAATTGTAAACAACTTCTATTATTAATAAAATTCTGTTCTTTTCTGGATTCATTTCTTTTTTGGATTCTTTCTATCATTGCTTCACTCCCCCTCAAGTTGAACCGTAGGATCATCTATGCCCAACTTGGCCAAATTATGATTGAACGTGTTGCCAGGACCAACTTTGGTCAATATGTCAGCTAATTGACCTTTAGACCGCACAAACGGCAAACATACACTTCCATCTTCCAGTTTTTCCTTGATAAAATGTCTGTGCACCTGTACATGCTTTGTTCTGTCATGTTGTACTGATTTTCTGAGATATTAATTGCTGCATTGTTATCATAGAATAATTTACAAGCAATCGTTGGAGGAAACCTCATCTCTGTTAGCAATTTCCTTATCCAAAGTATCTTGGCTAGACCTCAAGCAATCCTACGAAATTCTGCTTCTGCACTGGACAAAGCCACACTTTCTATTTTTTACTTTTCCAGGTTATCCCCAACCATAGTGAAATACCCTAAAGTTGACCTTCTATCAATTGGATTTCCAGCCTAATCTGCATTAGTAAAAACTTGTACTTTTAATGACCATTCCTTCAGAACAATATTCCTTTCCCAGGTGATCATTTCAAGTATTGAACAATTCTGAATACAGCCTCCAAGTGTTCTGCCTGTGGTTTATGCAGGAATTAACTCACAACTCCAACTGCATAAGCAATATCAAGTCTAGTATAGGAAAGATATATGAGCTTCCTAACTATTCTCTGGTATTGTCCTTTGTCTACTAATTCAGCCTCTTCGGAAATCTTAAGTCCATGATTAACTGTTATTGGCATCTCAACTGCTTTGCAATCTATCATGCCTGTCTTTGCTAAAAGACTTAGAACATATTTCCTTTGTGAAATGAAAATCCCTTTATTCGATCTCAGAATTTCAATTCCTAGGAAATACTTAAGTCTACCCAGATCTTTCATCTCAAATTCTCTAAATAGTTTCCCTTTCAGAGACATAATTTCTTTCTGGTCATTTCCCGAAATTATAGTATCATCCACATATATGATAAGACAGATTATCAGTTCTCCTCTTCTTTTTAGAAAGAGTGTATGATCAAAGTTGCTTTGATAATAACCATACATTTTCATAGCCAAAGTAAATCTTGCAAACCAAGCACGGTGAGATTGTTTCAAACCATACAATGCCTTCTTGAGCCTGCATCCTTCTTGAGGCTTGAAGTTTTCCGAAAAACCTGGTGGGGCCTCCATATAAACTTCTTCCTCTAAGTCTCCATGCAGAAAGAAATTTTTTTACATCAAACTGATATAAAGGCCAATCCTTATGTGCAACCACAGACAATAATACCCTGATAGTATCAAGCTTTGCTACTAGAGAAAAAGTCTCTGAATAGTCAATGTCGTATGTCTGAGTATATCCCTTAGCAACTAAGCTAGTCTTATATCTCTCCATTGTTCCATTTGCTCTATGTTTAATGGTAAATACCCATTTACAACCTATCAATTTTTTTCCAACTAGTATTTTACATTTTTCCCAAGTATCATTCTTTTCTAGAGCATTCATCTCTGTCTCCATTGCTTATTTCCATTTTTGATCACTCTACACTTCTTTAATTGATCTTGGAATGTTTGCTGAAAATAAGGAAGCCTCAAATTCTCTTATCATTCTAGATAAGCTCCCCCTTACCAGATTTGTCATCGGATATCTCAATTTACGAGGCTCATATTCTAGTTCATACCTCTTAGGCGGGACCCTTCTATTTCTTCTAGGAGGTAGAACATATCTGTTAGTCTGTGGTTCTTCTGAAGCTGCAGGATTAGTAACAGGAATATCCGAATAAGGTATATCAGAAAGTACATCTAAAGTACTTCTGAATTAGAATTACTAACCTCAGACGAGTGATGTATTGTTTGCTGGCATTGAAAATTCTTCAGACGATTCCATGTTATCTGAAGTCGAACCGGTGGGACCATCTACTTGCTCTGTCGGAACAACTTTAGACAGTACTGGAATAAATATCCAATTTAGTGGGTCAACCATATTAGAATTCTCCCCCTGACCACTAGATTGGGTGTCAAAATAATACTCAGTTTCAAGAAAGTCACAATTCATGGTGGTAAATAATCGGTTAGAAATAGGATCAAAACATTTATATCCTTTTTAGTAAGGTCTATAACCGACAAAAATACATTTAACAGCATATGGATCTAACTTAGTTCAACTATTCTTAGAAACATGAACATAAACCGTACAACCAAACACCCGAGGAGGTAAAGTCATTGCTATGGTATACTTGAAAAGATAGATAACACATCAATAAGTGTTTTAAACTGAAGAATTTTGGTAGGAAGGCGGTTAACAAGATAAGCAGCAGTAGTAACCACTTCTGGCCAAAAATATTGGGGTACTTTAGATTCAAGCATTATGGCTCGAGTAATTTCAAGAAGGATTCGTTTTTTTCTTTCAGCTACACCATTTTGTTGAGGTGAATAAGAGTAAGTAGTCTGATGTATAAGTCCTTTTTCCTTAGCAAATGTTTGGAATCTATGGTTCTTATATTCTCCCTCATTATCAGACCTAAGGATTTTAATTTTGGTTTGAAATTGAGTGTTAACCATTTGATGAAAGGAAACAAACTTTTCAAACACTTCACACTTATTTTTCAAAAAATGCACCTAGGTCATGCGTGTGCAATCATCGATAAATAAGAGAAAATATAAAAAACTATTTCCATATGTAACTGAAGCAGAACCCCATACATCAAAATGTATAAGTGAAAAGGTGTTTCTGTTCTCTATTAATTGGCAAAAATGGTTGTCTATGACTTTCAGCCTGAATACAAGTTCCACAAGAAAAAGTCCTAGTACTGAATAATTTGGAAAAGAGTATTTTTAAATATCCTTGAGATGGATGACCTAACCTACGATGCCACAACCAAACCTGTTGTTCAGTCGTCCCATGAGCAAGCATTGCAGTACCTTATTGGTTAACTTCATTAACATGGTAATCCATTCTTCTCAATGTCACGCCCAATAATCCTTCCCGTCTGAATATCCTGTACCACAAAGAAATTAGGAAACATCAGAATTTTACAATTTAGCTCTTCTGTTAAATGACTTATTGATAGCAATTTATGAGAAAGATTAAGAACATTAAGACAATTTTTTAAGTCAACGAAGGCTAAACATCAATACTGCCTGATCCCTTAATGGGTACCAAACTTCCATTAGCTGCCTGAACTCGAGATCTTTTTTGTTCAGTAGGAGTATGAAAGTTATAGATGACATATGACATTGTGTCGATAGCACCACATTCGAAAATCCAATTATTTAATTTTTTTGATTGGGATTGGAATGCTTTAGGGTTCGAAATTGAAACATGGGCCTGAGTTCTTTTCTAGATGCCCACTTTTTCTGGCAACATGGTACTGGGCAATATTTTATTCTAGCCCATTTGTTCCTTACCAGTTCTGTGGACTGTATGGGCACAGGCTGTATGGGCGCAGGTGTGGGCTGTGTGAGCGTGGATGTGTTGATTGCCTTCGCTTCATTAACCACATAGGTCCAGTCGAAGCTTCCCATGTGTTCTGGACTATTTTGTTTCGTCTTTTCCTTTTCTATTGCTGTGCTAGGGTTCCCTTCGTTTTCCCTTACCATTCCAGTAACCATTCTGGCTATCAATCCTCCAAAATCGAGAGGCTGGAGACCTTCCCTGGTGTAGGTGGCCTCTAGGTCGTCCACCGCGGAGGAGATAGCCCCCTTAGTACCTCTTTTCCAGTTACCCGACCACCATTCTGGGTAACCTATTAACTTGAAACATCCCTCACAGGTATGTTTCTTACCCCCGTAGTGAGAACACTCCAATTTCTCCTTGTCATCCTCTCGCCGAGTGATGACTTTGCCCTCTGTTTGGCATTGTCTGACTGGTTTCTAGTGGCTAAGCCACTCCCAATCTTTGAGGGGTTCATCCCCAGTGACAAGTGGTCTCCCTTTTTGAGAATCCCCATTCTCTATATTTCCCTTCTAATCGTTGCATAAGCAACCTCAACTGGAGGAAGAGGATCCCGATTGAGAAGATCTCTTCTGTCCTTATTGAAATCTTCATTGATACCAGCTAAAAACTGATAAAGTCTCTGTCCCTGTATCATCTCATTGTAGACAGTGATGTCTACGGGATCCCTCATAGGGTTTGGCTCCCTTCTGTCGATCTCCTTCCAAATCGCCAGAAGTTTACAGTAGAAGGTTTCGATGGGATCAGGTCCCTGTCTTAAGTTGTTCGCCCTTACAATAAGATCAAAAATTTGCTATCCATCTCTACCACCGCTGTACAGGGCCTCAATGCCTTTCCAGAGGTCCTTGGCAGTTGGATAATCGAGGAATTGATTCACTAGGTCTGGATTGATGTTCTCTACGATTCCAGCTAATAATGCTGGAATCTGCTTGTGCCTACTTTGTGTAATCCGGATCGGTAACCGGCAGGAGGGTTGGCAATGATGTGCTTAAGCCTCACTCTGCCGTTAATGGCAAGATACATCAATCTTGACCATTTTATGTAATTATTGTGATTTATTTTTCCTAGAATGTTTATGGATTGATTGGTTATTGTTTTAATTGCAGGTTTCTGAGTGTTCAACTTTTGGAACACTTCCAGAAGCTGATTTAGGGTATTCGACTGATCTAAAGTCTACATTGTGGAGGTGCTAACTTCATCGGCCATTAAAGAGGGTTTCTATTTTCAGGTAGATGATGAGCCAATCCAATTTAGGTCCTTTGACCAAACATTCAAGCTCTGATACTATGTTAGATGAATGTGCAAGAATTGGGGTTTTTGGAATTATAAAAACAGGAATTAAAGATTGTATTGAACTTAATTGATTCTTATAATTCTGCAGAGTTTAAATATTGATTACAATTGATCTTGAAACAAGTAGGAAATTAATTGTAAACAACTTCTATTATTAATAAAATTCTACTCTTTTCTGGATTCCTTTCTTTTCTGGATTCTTTCTGTCATTCCTTCAGAAGTAGATAAATCTTTGCATTAAAGATGGACTCACTTAATCATGAGCAACTTTTGACTTTATGATTTTCAGTAATTTACATCCCATAATTAGGATCTTCAGGAGAGTATTTTTAGTTTCACTAATAAGTTATCTGGAGAGTCTTTTTAGTTTCACTAGTAAGGTATTTGGCCTTATTATGAGCACCAATACACATTTCCATAAGCTGAGACCATAAGAGAAAATTGGATTCACCCAATACAATGCTAGTAGGAAATGCAACATTATCTTGTTGAATTATAATTGCTGGAACAGAGGTATTTTGTGTGGCCGGTACGATTAATCATTGCCTGACATGTTTTTTATAAAGAAGAAAGAAGAATGGGGAAAAATTCAAGAAAGGGCTTCGTGTGCGAAATTCAATTCGAGTTGAGCAGTCCTTTTAGGAATGGACCAGCTCTAATCTCATATCAAATAATGGGTTTTAGAAGTATTTCATTGTATTTGATTCATTCTCAAACAGAATTTATAGTTATAGAAGTCTATAGAAAATAGGAAGCAAAACTATTGTAGGAAACAAAGAATATACAATAATTACGATAAATATACTTTTCCTCCTAATAAAAAATAAATCAATCACTCTTATTGCGGAGATATAATTTTATTTTGATCAGTATTTTATTATACAAAATAATAATAAATACTTGTATTTAGATTATGTATACCAATGTATCGTGCATCAGTCCATATTATATAACACTTAACTCAGCTACAGTGGTTCGAGTTAATGGGTGTTACAGTTTCATCTCAACATCACAAAATCATCAAAACACCATCATCAACAGCAAACCATCATCATCAAGAAGCATTGATTTGAAAAAGAAAAAGAAAAGGAAAATAAATCAAATGCAAACGCCGGAAAGAAACATGGAAGGTCAACTAAAACAGATCGGAAGAGAAGCGGAAAGCGGAAACCAAACAACCGCCCTTCATATTTATTTTTGATAAGTTTGAGTCCTTGTTTTCGATTTGCTTATTTTGATTTGTTTTTGTCGATCATCCACAGAAAACGAGTGCGACATTTCCATTTTGTTTCCAATCGGTTCAAGTTTTTATTCAATTTGCTTCTTTTGATTTGTTTTTCGTCAATCATCAATGCAAAACGAGTGCGACATTTCATTTCGTTTCCAATGGGTTTCCGTTTCCTTTCCTCCATGTTAAAAACTTGCAATGGTACTTTCCGATCAACGTTAGGAGACGAAAAGTCAAAGAAGAGAGTTTTTTTTTTTTATTGAAAATAACCGAATATGATAATAATTTGAATATAGTCTTTTTGGCTTTTCTTTTAATTCGGTTGGTTAATGTGAAATAGCCGAACATGAAATATATATATGTATATATTTCATAAATTTATTATAAGCTTAATATCCAATAATGTCTTATTAAAGTTTCTTACTGCATTTCATATAAATATATTATAAAGTGGGTAGTTAGAGTTAAATAGTTTCATAAGTTTATTATAATCTGATTGTAAACTAAGGAGTGTTCATGAATTTTAAAATGTGGGGGTCGATCTGTTTATCCAATAAATAAATAAATATGAATGAGCTGCTGATAAAATCATGTTTTTAAGAAAATGATAATTTTCATTCGATATTTTTAAAAGAACCGTTTTAGGTAGTATGTTGTTTGCGTCATATGTTTAAATATTTATTATTATTATATTCGCCCTAATTAATGTGGTCCATATCGAACAAGTCCAATAGTATTTTTTTTTTTTAGGAAAAAAGTCCATAGTTAATCAATCTCAAAATTAAAAAAAGAAAATTGAATATAAGAGCCTATAAATCAAATAATTGATTGAAGTGCCATCTTTTATTAAATATTTAATTTTTGGTTGCCCTCCAAAAACAGCCACAAAAGTGGGACCTCCCTCCAATAATTATACCCAAACAACCCTAATCTCATAGGGCAGTTGCTAAACCATCACCTAACTCCCAACACTTTTCTACCCAATTTAATTTAGTTCATCTTCCCCCTCTCTATTACTTTACTTACACACCTCCACATTCCGGTCACCGTTCACCTGATTTTACTCAATTTTTCAGCCTTTTCTGTTTTGTCCAAAGTCTTCCCAATTCGGAATTGCCGGAATTCGTACAATTCTCCGCCTTATATTCCGCCTTCTAGATATTAAAATCAAACGCCCAATCAAAATTCACCTGTACATTGTTTTTCCCCACTCTCTCTGCCCGCCTCTACATATATTTATGTTGATTTTTGCCTTAGAGTAATGGCAACTCTAAGATCTTCCGGAGCAGAAACTGAAACTCATGAACAAACCAAGACAGAATCAGAGCCATTGATTCCTGGATTGCCTGATGAGATCGGTGAGCTTTGTCTTCTTCATCTTCCTTATCCATACCAAGCTTTGGTTCGTTCTGTTTCTTGTTCGTGGAATAGAGCCATTTCTGACCCCAATTTCGTTCTCTCTAAGAAATCGCTTTCCCTCTCTTTACCTTATCTTTTTGTTTTCGCGTTTCGTAAATCAACGGCCAGGATTCAATGGCAAGCATTAGACCCTCGGTCTGGCCGTTGGTTTGTTTTACCACCTATGCCATGCCCAAACGCCGTGCGCCCGCCGGGTTTTGCATGCACCTCCATGCCACGCCGAGGAGAACTGTATGTTTTTGGTGGAATGAGGTCTGACACAGAGACTTCCATGGACACCACTTATATCTACCGTTCATCAACAAATCGATGGTCCACAGCATCTCCCATGCTGACCCCACGATCTTTCTTTGCAGTTGGGAGTTTTAATAACGGCAAGATCATAGCCGTGGGAGGAAGTGGGTCTAGCATTAGCGATTCGATCACGGCCGTTGAATTTTATGATTCGCAAAAAGACACATGGACACACGTTGCTAAAATGCGCACGGGATTGAGTAGGTACGATTCAGCTGTGGTTGGGAATAGAATGTATGTTACTGAGGGGTGGACGTGGCCTTTCATGTTTTCACCGAGAGGTGGGGTCTACGATCCAGAAAAGAACACGTGGCAAGAATTAAGAGATGGGATGAGAGAAGGATGGACAGGATTAAGCGTAGTGTTGAACGACAGGTTGTTCGTAATATCGGAGCACGGAGACTGTCCGATGAAAGTGTACCATTCAGATATTGACACGTGGAGGTATGTAGGAGGGGACAAGTTCCCTCGGGAGGCAATGCAGAGACCTTTTGCTGTGAGTGGAGCGGAAGGGAAAATATACGTAGTCTCAAATGGGTTGAATGTGGCAATAGGAGGAATATACCAGGACCAAAACGACGACGTTTGTGTGGAATGGGAAGTAGTGACAGCTCCAAAGGCTTTCAATGATTTTTCTCCTTCAAATTGTAAGGTGCTTTATGCGTAAAAGATACTATACTATACATTTTGTTATAGTAATGGTGAGGGGGGAAGGATTGATTTTGTTTTGTTAGGCAATTGGATACATTATTTGAAGTAAACAGCTGGAGGAAGTGTATTTTCCATGTGAGATTCAGAAAGTGTGTAGTGTGATTATAATGAAGGCATTTGCTTTAGATGGGTGGGTGGGGATTCAAATCCATGTTCGGTGCACTTCTCAATTCTTAATTTATTGCGAATTAACACCATCTTTTTGTTCAATTACTTATTACACCCTTTTACCCCCTTCTTTTTTTTTTTTTTTTTGTTAGGGAGAGAGGACTCAATATGATATAAAAATATTCTAACTTTTTATTTTTTTTTTAAAAAAAAAAAATTATTATGACTATTAACATATAATGTTTCTTGTTGAATACCCTCACCAAATTGGTGGGAATCTAACCACATACCAATCTGTTCACATATAGTTGGCTAATAGTTACTAACTTTGTTATTTTTTACATAGAAACGAATTAATTTGTCGGTTAAATTACTTTTTTTTTTTTAAATAAAGGTACTCTAATTTATAAGGATAAGAAAGGTAGGGTTAAATCTAAATAAGGCCATGGTCGGTTTTGACCCCCAACCAACCGGCCTGGCTCATCCAGGAACCGTAACTGGAACCGTTTGGTCAGCGGTCCGGTTAAGATTCAAGAGTTTTCGAACCGTTAACTGTCACAAACCGCAATCATTCTCGAACCACCGGTTAACCGTTTTTTTTTTTTTTTTTTATTTTTAAATTTCCGGTTAACTACCGGTTATGACCAAAAAAATCAACGGTTAGCTAGCCATTGGGGAGCTGCCGTAACCGGCGGGCCGAACCTCTGGGCTTAACTGGCAGGGTATTGGGAGGGTGACATAACCGATGGAACCAATGGCTTCACGGGCTATGGAACATTGGCTAGGACTGCTAGGCTAGGTGGGCCCAACTCGCGGGTTGGCCCGTGGCAATGGCCCGGGTTGGCCCGTTCGGCCCGCCTAGCTCAGCCCGCCAAAAGCCGGGACCAGCCCGCCATTGAACCGAAACCGATTGAACCGTGACCGAAACCGGTCGATCAGCGGGCCGGTTCAGGTTTAATGTTTTTTCGAACCGTAACCGTTACAAATCGTAAATCATTGTTGAACCATTCGAACCGTTCAATTGAACCGCTGGTTAACCGTTAAATTTTTTTTTTTTTTTTAAAAATGGCAAACCGTCGGTTAATCGGCTCCGAATCAAATTCGCCAACCCATTTTGACAACTTCATAACTGAGGAGTCGAGGTAAAATCTGGAAACCGTCATGCCGCCACCACCACCACTACTGTCGCAACAATAAACACGGTAATTTTTCACTTAATTTTTTTAACTTACATTAATTTTTTTAGTTATTTTTTCCCTCATGTATTTTTTATTCACCTAAGTTTTTTAGTAACATAATATTCTTTGTTTTTTTTGCCGCCTACTGTTGTTAGTTCGAATTTTGATTTTTACCAAAAGAGGTGATAAAACGATTTTGGATTGCGCTGCCGAAACTAGTCGGTCTTAAAAATGTTTTTAGAGTCGCCACCCAATTTCGGGACACAAATTTTACTTTTTAAGAAAAACTCCGTTTTGATTTTGAAAAGGCACTGGTCAAAATAATTTAGAGATCTGAATTAGGTGGTAAGGTTTCGACTATTTAAGTTTTACTTAAATCGCTGCCCGACAAAACCGGCCTCTTGATTTATTTTTCTTTCCAAAATTTAAGTTTAATTAAAAAGCCGTTACGTGATTAACGAGCAATATTCCTAATTGGTGATTTTTGGTTATTTGCAAAAACAAATTCATACACTGAAAGTGTTAAAATTAGTGCGGAAAGATAAAATCATTCACGTCTAACCTAATTATTCTTTCTCCAATTAGGAGAAAATAATTACAAATCATTCCTAAATTATTTACATTCTACCATTTAATCCCCAAATTAATTCCCAAAATACCCCAAAAACATTAAAATAAACATTTAAAGCATGCATCTAAAAATCACTAAAAAGTCCCTAATGTTTTGAAAATTTACAAAAAGGTCCCTTATTTAGTGAAAAATTACTAAACAGCCTCTAAAATAGGCAATCTTTCTAGAATAGTCCATAAACACACAAATTATGCAAAATTATTAAATTAGCACCCCAATCATGCAAAATTTTGATTTGATCCTCAAACTTTTCAAAATTTACAAAATGCCCCAAATTACTTGTAAATCCAGAATTGATTTTTATGTCCCATCAAGCTAATTAACCTTAAGCAAATGACAAGTCACTAAATAATCCAATTGTTTTTGGAAGATTAAAAAAGGTCTCTTAAAGTATATATAACATGTAATCAATCACTACATATACATATAGGCAGCATATATGCAGTTTTCTATATGCATCAAACTGTCAAAACAGTACAGCTACAACACATGTATAATGTGCAAACAACTCTCATAATTAATCCTATTTTCTTAACATAATCAATGAGGCATGTTAATTCATCATGAATAGCTCTTCAACAGGATGGAGTTTGTAAAGAAGAATCTTAATCAGAACAAAGATACAGTATGCTGACCGAATCATAGTCAAATGAGTGAGGGCTAAAACAGGATTGCAACACAATGGTATTTAAATTCAAGCTGTAATGCAACAAACAAGAATCAAAGATAATAAATAAAGTCATTTAAATAACCTAACTATCCAACAATAAACAAGAGCAGCATCAAGGACGGACTAATCAATAACTTATAGGCCTAAATCAGGATAGCCAAACATAATGACTATAAACACTAGCAGAGATTAAATAGTGATCAAATGACTTAAAGAAAAAAATTTAAGCTAGAGATAAATGCAGAAGCAAGACTTATGGTTCTAAACAAGGATCAAAAGCTAAATGCACTAAACCATAGAATGACATGGATGGATAAATGTTATGACTATGGTAACTTGAAACTGATCACCTTTATTATCAACTCAAAGCAATATACTTGGACAACTCTAATCATAGGCCTAGACATTTTGGTCTTGAAATAATAAAGCAGCAGGATCAATATGTAAAACAACAAAGCCACCATCAACAATCAACAAAAGTAAACATGACAAACTGTCCTTCTCAATATGCAAAAGTGATTGAAGAACCAGAATAATATCCAACAGCAGAAGCATGAATGACCACAATTGGACATTTAATATTCTTGGACTCATAAACATAAATGAAATCATGGACAGTAACAATGATCACTTCCTACTTTAATAAGCATCAACACAAACCAGAAAATAGTCAATACAATGGTAATAAGTAGTGACAAATTATAAAATAACAAGTAATCGCTGTTTGAAAGAATATATTATTAACAAAAGTCTGCACATTTCACATACCACAACATGTAATAACTCACAATAAACCAATAATCCCTAACAATAACTTCTGAAGGTATCAATCAGTAACAAAACTAAAACAAAACCAAACCATCTATTGAAATAGCATTTTCCTTGAAAGAAAAATTAAAATGGATCTGTAAACACCTTATTCATGCAGGAATCATTCTGATACAAACAACAACTATTTATCCTTATCAAATGGCAACAAGAACAGGAAGGAAAAAACAAGAAAACAATATAGGTAAATAGACATAATTTCCAAAAAGACCATCCCAAACTAAAACCCAACATAAGGAAATCAATTCCAACACAATAGTTTCAAAATCAATATCGAAACAAAAATGGAAAGGCTAATATATAAGAAATCAATCTGGTTCCAACACAAATCCCAGCATATTGAATAAGAAAGTTAAAAATAAAACAGGGATTAAAAATACCTCAATAGCTTTGGATTAAAACTCAAATTTGATTTAGTCGTCCTTTACAAAGTAGATTTTCCAGGACCAAATTTCCTCCCCAGAAATTACAACAAAAGGAAGAAAAAGAAAAAAAACAAAATCGTGCTAATACATCTACCCAATACTGTTTCCTAATTTTAAATATATTTTGAAAGTGGAAACAAACAAATAAAGAAAACTGGGGAATTGAAACCAGAAACTAAAATCCCCAATTTTACAATTTCTAAAACCCTAAATTTCCTAATTCTAGATTGAGAAAAACTAAATCTCTAAATTGAATGTTGAAGCTTACTCATTTTCTCTCCTCCTCTGGAATCAAAAGTCCCCCTTATCTGGATGTTGTTTCTTCCTTTTTATCCTTGCTCCCCTTCGCATCTACTGCTTCTTACTTTTCCTTCTTCTTCGCTTGTATCTCCACGTAGCATTCTGTTACGTTGGAGGCAATTTTCTGTAGTCGATTCCATCTTAGCTGTTGTTGCACTCGTCTTCCGCCTTCATCCTTCTTCTTCACTTCGCCAGTTCTATGGCTTTCTGTTTCGCTTTGTTTCTGTTCCTTCATTTCAAATTTTTGTTGTTAGTTTTAGGGGATTTTGGATTTATACAAAAATAAGGTGACAAAATAATTTGGATTGCGCGTTAACAAAACTAGTCGGAATTAAAAATGATTTTCGAGTCACTGCCCGATTTTGGGACACTAATTTTAAATTTTTAGAAAAATGACTACATTTTTTATTTTTGAAAGGCACTGGTCGAAAATCAAAATTCTGGGTAAAGGGATAAGATACGACGATTTAAGTTTTACTTAAATTGCCGTCCAGCAAAACCGGCCTCTTGATTTGTTTTTCTTTCAAAAATTTAAGTTTTAATTAAAAAGTCTTTGCGTGATTAAACTAGTAATGTTCCTAATTGGCGATTTACGGTTATTTGCGAAAACAATTTCAAATATCGAAAGCGATAAAGTGGAGAAAAATAAAAATGCAGAAATTTCAACAATCACGTCTAACCTAAATTATTCTCTCCGTTTCAGAGAAAATAATTACAAATCCGTCCTGAAAAATTACATTCTACCCTTTTGGTCCCCAAATTATTTATTTAAACCCAAAAATACCCCAAAAGCATATAAAAGAGATATTTAAAGCATGCAAATGAAAATTACCAAAAAGTCCTCAAAGTTTTAGAAAATTATGAAAAGGTTCCTCATTTAAAGAAGATTACCATTCAGCCCTTAAACATGCCATCTCTCTCAAACAATCCATAAAATATGTAAAATTATCAATATTCAATCTCAATCATACAAAATTTCCAATTCATCCCCAAAATTTCAAAAATTACTAATCTACCCCTAGACTTGTTGAACATGTTAAAACATATTATTTACACAAACTAGTATCACAAAACAATACCCTAATCAAGTAAAGATAACAATTTAGTCCCTTCATTGAAAAATTATAAAATAAATCCTTTAAACATGTTAAATTGCTAAATTAGTCCAAACTATGTATTAAAATTACAAAATAAAAACCACAATTTCAAAACAGTTTATGACATACATATAATTGCATTGAAATTCTAGGGAACAATCCATGGATCATACATAATGTCATAACAGCATCTAAATACTCAAATATTCCAGAAATAATCTCTATTAATCCAGCAACATATTCTGATAAAGCAGTAAGTAACTCAAACTAGAAATCCATGTCCAAAATCAACAATCAAAAGGTAAATAAAAATAGAACAGACTGAAACAGACTTAATCATATTATATGCAAACTGGAAATTAAAGATTAAAGGATGAAACTGATCATCCATTTTGGTTCTAGGATATACAATCAACAAGTCAAGAAGAAAGCGGGAATGACAAATAACAGATTATCAATCAATTACTTAAATGAATGAAATTTTTTGTGATATGTTTCATGCTAATTCCTATGATGGTATATTTTGATTAGAATGGAAGATAGTATATTGAACAGAAATGGGAATCAAAGCAGGTCATGAAACACATAAACATGAGGATGAATAGACCTAAACAACATGAAGACATCTATGGACATCCCCTATCCTAAATGACCCTACAGCAAAAACAAGTTCATAAATGATAGTACCCGAAAATTGATTGGGATGAATAGTGTGATTTCTGCTTATCAAATCATCAAACAAATTGATCATGCCTCAACAATAGCAATACCTAAATAGCTTAGGAAACAAGTCCAGTAAAAAATAATCCAAATCACTATCAACTTTATGACCAATATAAACATTAATCATATTTTCACAAGAATGAAGAAAAGTTTAGGAACCATGATGATTTTCTTTAAACAGAAGAAGAAAAATCTCATACAACCATACTCTATCAAGCATTCAAACTGAAAGAGAAACTGTATTAAACTGGACTTTCTGTCCTAAAACAGTAGGACTAATAAAGACAAATATCATTTATAAACATGCTTTTACACAACTCAATATATGCAGAATAGAAATGAGGTAGACATGGAACTGATATAAAGCAAATTATAAGAGCTAAAACTTTGATATGAAGATGATTTGAGAGCAAATTGGAGAAAACAGGTTAGTTCTAGCAGATATCAACAACACCAAAGATTGTTAAGCAGAAATTATGAGTTAACCATTCAAGCAAGAGTAAGGCATTCCTCAACAAAAATTTCATGGCAAAACCTAACAAGAAATGTTATTCACTCAATGAATTTCAAAATCTGAACAACTTAGTTTCCTACCAGAATCAAAAATAGAAAAATTAAAGAGACAACATCAAAGAATTTCAAACAGAAGATTCAAAAAATGTAATAATCTGGTTCCCTAACATAAACATCCATCATATTCTAGAAACAAGAAGGAAGAATTGAAGAAAAGAGATAAATCAGAAAAAGGGCACCTCTATTCAAGCTTTTAGAGTCTGTTTCCCAAATTGAATCAACAACACTTCCAATGAATTATCAATTCAAAATTTCTCAACAAAATTCTCAAAGATTACAATTCAAAATGGGTTAATTTCTCGTTTTCCAATTAATTTGGAATCTAGAAATCCCCGATTTACAAAAATTCCCCAGAAACCCTAGACTAAGAAATTTCTTAAACTAAACAAAAAAATTTCCAATTGTTTACAGGAAGCTTACTGATTTTCTCTTACTTTCTCTCGATTCTGGAATTGAAGCTTTTTTCTCCTGGAATCGTCCGCTGCTTCTGGCCTTTATCCTTCGCTTCCTGGACGCATTTGCTTCTCCATTTTCCTTGATCTTCGCTCATGCTTCCATGTAACCATTCTGTTACGTTGGAGCACTCTTCTGTAGTCGATTCCACCTTGGTCTTCGTTGCAATCGTCTTCCATCCTCGCCCTTCTTCTTCCTCTGGCTGCTTCTATCTTTAGTTCCTCAGTTTTGTCTTCTATTTCAGTTTGAATTGTCTTTGACTGTTGATGCTTTCATCTTTTTAGTTTCACTTCTTTTCTCTTTTCTTTTTTTTTTTCTATTTTTCTTCATCGTTTCAAGTGAAACGCCAGGTTTAGTTAATGTTTTAATTGAAATCAGATTAATCTGAATCGAACCATTCAATATTAAATCTTATTCCCTTTCTTCTCCTCCTTTCCTTTTTCTTCTTTTTCTAACCCCTAATCTTTTATTTCTTCTTCAATTATATCATTCCTTCCTATATTTTATCTTTCGATTTCTACCTATTTCTTTTAATTTCCTTCAAAAACACACTTTTCTCATTTCTATTCATTTTTTCCTTTTTCTTCTTTTAATTTTTTTTTCTTTTTTATTATTTTTTGATATATTTTTCTTTTCTCACCATTTTTGTTTTTACAAAATAGAGAGAAATTAAAAAGAAAATAAATGCATTTTCTTTTAGATTTTAGGGTAAAAAATCGAGCGTCAACACAATTGTTTTCCTTTTTTTTTTGTTAAACTCAAAACGGCATCGTTTCAAGTGAAACGACGCGTTTTGGGTTGTTGTTTTAATCGAAATCAGATTGATCTGAATCGAACCAGTCTGGTTCGATTCAAAATTTAACTTTCTTCCTTTTCTTCTCATTCTTTTCTTTTTTTCCTTCTTTTCACCCCTTTTTCTTTTATTTCTTTTTAATCACACCCTTCCTTCCAATTTTATCTTCCAATTTTTCCCTACTTTTAATTTCCTTCAAAAACACGCTTTTCTCGTTTTCATTCATTTTTTCCTCCTTTT
>CANUEY010050532.1:0-18733 GCA_948099555.1 Croton setiger | reverse complement strand
ACACTCATAGCATGCATACATGCATACACCCCCTCCATCGCCTTTAAATAGGCAAGTTCGAACTACATTGACCTTGATCTCTCATTCAAAAGAGAGTATGTAGGCATATTCGAGATATAACCTCGAATAGCAGGTCTTCCCATTCCCGATCATTTCGTCCAAATCATCATTCATGCATAACATTTATTTAGGAGAAAAAGCAATTGGTATGAATGCATGACATAACCTCCGAATCCACCTCGGGTTTGAAGACTAGTGCATTTCATCCATTGGGGCGATTAACCTAGAAATAGGTTAATCGCAAAACGGAGTCATTAATGGGTTCTTTCTTAATTTTTCCCTTTTAACAAAATAAATTAAGTGACGAATTTACACACATTTTTCACCCTGAGTGAACATCCCCGGCCAACCGACTTCCCTCGCGGATTGGCCCGGCGGCTCAGAAAGGGGGAAGCAACCTCCGGTAAGGGTTCACAATCTGACGACTCTGTTGGGGAGTCGACTTAACTAAAGTTAAGTGTGGGTTACCATTGCATACATACCATTGCATGTATCTTCTTCTAATGTTTTTTTGCAGGAAACAAGGCTCTTTCCTAAAGAAGTTGTGAAGAAGATTTGGACTTATAAAAATAAAATAAATTGCATTTGCATCTGATGTGCATAGTTTTCAAAAATTGATGATGATGATGAGTTTTTTCAAAAATCATAAAAAATAAATTTCAAATGAATTTCTTCTCTCTCTACAAAACTTCTTGTGAGTTGGGATAACAAGTAGCGCTTGATTGACACATCTCCTTGATGATGCCAATGGACAGCGAAAGTGTCCCACCCTGGTGCCGAAAACCATTTCTAATCTTTTTGGTGGTGGCCCAAAAGTAAGCGTACTATCGGAACCACGCGAAACTCTCTATTACACATGTGGCGAGGTATATCCTTACTTTAGGCGCACAAGGGTCCCTACTAGCCACTCAGTTTTCTCATCCAAATTAGAACCTAAATGAATTATGACGTCATAGATGTATGCATTCATGCATTCATACCACCTATAACTAGGGGGGGAATAAAAAATGAGTGGTAAAACCAAGAGTGATAAAAAAAAAAAGGAAAGGAAAGAGTAAAGAAGGGAATGAGAATGAATCACCTAAGATTAATGTACTTGGACAAAGAGTTTACCCTTTCTTTACCTTATACCTTTTACCATACCCTACTCAAAGAGAGACCTAATCCTTTTGTCCTCTATCCATACAGGTACTTACCGCACAAGTGCCATCACCTACTTCCGAGATACCAACAAGTCCTACCCCTTTTCCAATGGCCTCTGTGGATGACATCAGAGCCCTATTAAAGGAACAAGCCGATGAGATCAATGCCCATATGGAAGTTAGAATGGAAGCTAGGATCACTGAAGCCCTAGCCAATCAGAAAGCTGCCTTGTTATCTGAATTGGGAATTGGGGCAAAATGAGCCTCAACTTCCGGAAAGGAACCTACCCCTACTACCCCTGTCATTAATTTGGAGGACCAACCCTCTACAACCCCTGAATCCGAGTCTCAAAAGATGAAAGAAAAACTTGAGGCTCTGGAAAGATCAATCATTGCCTTGAAAACTCACAAAGAACTTGTGGACATAGACTCCTTGTCTTTGTTTCCTGATGCCTGACTACCTACTAAATTTAAGATGCCCAATATGGATAAGTTTGATGGGACTTCCTGCCCTAAAACTCACCTAAAAATATATATGGGAGCCTTGAATCCTTTTGGCTTAAGTACCGAGCTCTTAGCTCAACTATTCCAACAATCCCTTACTGGTGCTGCCCTAAGATGGTTTGTAACCCTAGATCGATCCAAGATCAAAACTTGGGAGGTGATGACATCCCGACTTCGGACTTTTCCGATTTTAAGAAAACCGAAAAGATAATTTTAACTTGTGACAAAACATTTTTTGGATGGTGTCGAACTAGTCGGTCTTAAAATTTGTTTTTAGAGTCGCCACCCGTCGAGATACCGGTTTTAGAAAAACCAAATTTTAATTAATGAAAAGTTGACTCCGTGTTTAATTAAGAATAAAGCAATGGTCAAAACCAAAAGTCTGGGTAAAAGGGTTGGGTATGTTAGTCGAAATTACATTTCGACTAACGTCCGGTTTAAAAACCGGCCTCTCAAACCAAAACCGTTTTCCAAATGTAAGTCAAGTCAATTATTAATAATTTTTGAAAACAACTAAGCGATGTTCCTAAACGGAGCGATCTTCTTTGATTGATTAAAGCTAGAACTTGGTACGACAGTAATGTTCGCGCAAACACAATACAGAAAGCAATAAATTACGGAAAAATAAAGTGCGGAAAATAAAACCTAACTAAATACAAAACCGATTTCCTATTAATTACAATCTACCCTTTAATTTGCCCAATTTAAACCCAAAACCCAAAAATTAACTAAAACTAGCATTAAAAAGGAAAATTACAAAATAGTCCTCAAAATAAGAAAAATTACAATTAGGTCCAAAATAAAGAAAATTCATCCATTCAAACCATGAAATACACCAATTTAAGTAAAAATTCATCCAATCATGAAATTCAACATTAAAGAGGCAAGAATTGGAAAAATTTCATTTTTTATAAAATTGCAATTTTGCTCCAAAATAATAAAATCACCAAATCAACATATAAAAATACCAAAAAAATCAAATGTCTCACATATTAATGAATTTTCATATTTTGAAGAAAAAACATGAAAATTACAAAAATACCCCCAAACTTTTAAAAATTACCAAATTACCCCTTAAAAACAAAATCATTCATCCATGCTATTTTAAATCACAACAATCATTGCCAAACAGTTATATTATGTAATTCCAGTAGGGAAAGTAACATAACACATCAAAATTTCATTTTGGTACTTAAGTTATGATGAAATGACCAAACTGCCCCTTAAGTTTATTTTCATTCCAAACTGCCCTTATGCATATTTCAACATTTCTGCACTTCTCACTCCCCATACAAACTTATCACTTATACAAATTATGTTATCAAGATTAAAAAGCAAACCAAATCTAATTCAAACAGTAGTCATTAAACACAAATATTAAACATGTACACTGGACTGCACAAGACCTTACTCTACAAAGATATTCTAATTTAGAACAGTTTCAACATATTCTGCACGGAGGTGATTGCAACAGGAATGATTGCATTGACAATTTCAACAAATCAAGATTCTCACATTTCTGTCATGCATAATCAATTAATAAGGAAATTCTGGATCTTAACAGATGTGAAGCTAAATGAAGTTTAATCCAGAATGCAGAACAATAAAAGCAACAGATAAACATGCCTTAATGTGATCTCCCTATATAAGCAGAATCTTCAATAAGTAGAACAGAATACCAACCAAACAGAACAGAATAAACACTTTCCAAGAACTAATAATCTAGATCTAGAATGAATCTAACTGTTAGGTTATAAATTTTGAAGGTTTAGGAATAAAATGATGCAGATCTGATCCTATATCATGTTGATCTTAACAATGTAATATTAATACATGCAAAACAATCTGTGAAACCTAGAAAGGAGCAGCTACATAACATTCTATTCACCATCCAAAACCCAAACATGATCTTTATTCATGCAAGCAATGAATGAACTTAAAACGAATGGGACTTCAGATCTAAACCTCAGCCTACATTCCTTTTGATCCAGAAACAAGATGAACATGAAATGAGAATGTAGAGATATGAACATACTTTGGTGCATGAAGTATTTGAGAGGAAGGGGTAGATTGTGTATTTTGTGCACATAATAACATTGCAAATAACTCATATATTCTGTGGACATGCTTCTGCCTATACAGGATCAACAAACTTAGCATGCAAAGAATCAAAATGACTCTAGCTTCCTCCAAGTCCAGAATGACAAAATAACAAAAGATTCCAGAAACAATATTTAAACAGCTTTCAAAAACAACACTCAATCAAACCAACAACAAATCATAGTTTCAAATTCTGACCCAGAATACTCAACAAGCAGATAATCAACACAGGGAGAAACATATCATCAATCAAGGCAAAATGAAAGCAGATTCAATATTAACTTTATCCTACTCATTCATTCTATCAACATATTATTCAGAATAATAAAATTCTAAAACGGAAACCATCAACACATCCAGACAACAAAAGAATCAACAAACATTCAGTCTGGTTCCCAGACTATTCCAACCATTTTGAAATTAAAAGAAACAGTAAAAAGGATTAGCAAATGTGTACCTCAGATTAATGCCCAATCAGTCTTTACAGAATCCAGAAATTGCTTACAGCTTGCTCAAATCCAGAATAGCAATTTTTAAAGAAGAACTCAGAAACTTTTAATTCTTAAACTCAAATTGATTTTGAATTAAGAAATGAAATACAGATTACAAAATGAAAAAGATGATTCAACAGAAAGTAGAAAATCAAACTTGGAGTTTCCAGCAAATTTTTTTTTCGAAATTCCTGGATGCCCTTTTTGTTTGCAAAACCAATTTTTCATTCCAGAATCCTCTCCCTTTCCTTCCCCTTTTGCACTGGAATCTCATCTTCTGCTTTATAGGTCAGCTCCCTGCAGCTGCCCCTATCCACGTGTCTTCCTTTGTCTCCTCTTAATGGCATCGTTCGACCTCCAACATGTTTGTTACGCTCCTCCCATACTCTCTTCTTTCCTTTTCCCTTTTCTGTTACAGATCGTTGCTCTTCAACATTACCATTTCGAGGCTTCTAATTTCTGTTTCCTACTCTTCCTCTCTCACACTCAGCTTTTCTCCACTCACTTTCACTCCTCTCTTTTGTTCTCCTTTTCAAATTTGTACTCCATTACGCTGTACTCTCAATCTAGTTTTCAATTTGGTCCCGAAAACCCTAATTCCCAAATCAGTTCTGTCTTCAATCGATTTTGTTTCAGAAGGTATAAAGGGGGCTACTGTGTTTTGATATGGAACGATGATGTTTCATATCAAAATGCGGCAGTTTTATTTTTGTGTCACCCTAATCCAAAACGACACCGTTTCATATTTAAACGTCATCGTTTTCAACCAAACGCGGCATTTTGGCTTTCTGTTTCCAGAGCTTCCGTTTCTCACCCTTATACTTCTCAAAATCTCATCTTTACCCCCAGAACTTTACCTCCGGCTGCAATTAGGCCCTTCCTACTTTTTAATTCTTTTCTAATTCGCCTAACTTCTTTCTTTCTCTTTCAATTTCATCCTTTTCTTCAATTTCTCCCAAACTTCTTCATTTTCTTCATTAATTCAATTTTTCTTTAAAAACAAAAACATAAAATCTCTTTAAAAATTATTTTTAAACAACATTTTAAATTTTAAAATTGAAAACAAAGCTAAACAAAAATTAATATTAAAATAAAAAATTCTTTATAAAAGGAAAATTAAACTAAAATTAGAGTTTCTTTCATTTTTATTTTCTAAATTCTAAATTTTTTTTTTAAATTAAGAAGAAAATGAATTGAACATATATTTTTGGAGAAAAGGATTTTCTGGGGAATTAAAAGCAATTAACCTTTTCAAAAATAAGAGAGAAACACTTAAAATATTCTGGAAATTGAGCAAATATGAGCTGTTTAAGGAATTTTCTGGAGACTTCTTCGAACATGGGCATGTTATCATCACTGGTACTTTTTGGTGACAAAAATTAAGCGTCAATAGGAGGACATTTGCAATGCCTTTAATACCCAGTATAGCTATAAAATTGAGGTGGATGTGACCCGAAGGGAACTTGAAACCACCAAACAAAAGAACAATGAACCCTTTTCTTCGTTCCTTACAAGATGGAGGGCAAAAGCCGCCCAAATGATCAACCGACCTTCGGAACAAGAATAAGTTGACATTATCATAAAAAATCTTCTTCCCATTTACCAGGCCCAACTTCAAACTCAATACTTACCTACCTTTCAATCACTTATAGCTATTGCCACTAAAGTGGAGGACCTTATCCAGTTGGGTCAACTCAAAGATGACTCAACCAGATATAAGAAACCAAATCCTACTACGCCAAACAAAATAAATGAAGTGGCCAGTATCACTCCAACCAACCCTTTAAACCTAAGCAATAACCAACCCAGAAGAAACTATACCGATCTCGGAATGCCAATCACTTTAGTTTTCCGAGAAGCAGTAAAGGCCGAATACCTCAAACCGTTGGAGGCAAGGCCACCACCTAACCCATTACCCTTGAACTATAAAACCAATGAGTATTGTGAATTCCACCAAGGAAATGGGCACAAAACCGAAGCTTGGTGGACCCTTAAAAGGCGGATCCAAGATCTGGCTGATAATGGGTCGATTATACCCAAAACTAAACCAAATATTAACACCAACCCTTTACCCAACCATGGGGTGAATGCCATTACTTCCCGAGAGGAATTGTTTGATCCTTTCAAGCTTTTCATGGAAACAAACCACATTTGTGTCTTGGATTTGAATGACCTGTTCGAAGAAGTGGATGCCATAACCCGCAGTGGAAGGCAGTATGAAACCATTATCTTGGATAAAGTCCCGAATCAACCAAGGGGAGGAACCCCTGAACCAAAAGAGGACCCAGTCCTAACCCAGTTAAAGAAAACCCAAGCAAGAGTATCAATATGGGAACTTTTAGCCTCATCTTTCCCTCACCGCTAAGCTCTTTGCAAGGCGCTAAGCCAACTCCAAACATCGGTTGAAATAAGCCCAGGAACACTTGTGGCCACTTTAACCCAAGCCTCAAAAGCACAAAACATTGGGTTTTCGGATGAAGATCTTCCAGAAAATAAGGGTAACCATAATGAAGCCCTTTACATCACAGTCCAAACCAAGGATAAAACTGTACCCATGGTGCTTATTGATAATAGGTCAGCTCTGAATGTATGCCCCTTGAGAGTAGCCAGTTATCTGTGTCTGGAGGTTTCCGACTTTACACCTTTTGACCAAATAGTAAAGGCATATGAAAACACTCGAAGAGAAGTTTTAGGGGTTGCTACCTCATCAGTCACTATTGGGCCATCTAAAATGGAAATTTCTTTTCAAGTTATTGATGTCCCTACCACTTTCAATCTCCTCCTTGGAAGGCATTGGATACACCAAGCCAAGGCTATTCCCTCCTCCTTACACCAGAAAGTCAAGATCCCTTACATGGAAAAGATCATAACCATTCAAGAGGATAACTATGACCAGTTTAAAAACACCAAGGATTAGTCTCTCCTTGAGGTTAATCCTGAAAATTCAAGTATAACCCTTTCTGGATTTCAGTATGACACTATCCAATTCATAAAAGGCGGGGTATCAAATCCTTATGTTCTCTTTGATTTTAGGGCACCGCAAATCAATTGCATAGTAAAGTTGATGCTGAAAATGTCCTACCTGCCTGGGATGAAGATGGCTAAGTCTGGGAAAGCCTACCCTTCAAAGCATGCCTGGGAAAGTCCAGTCGCCAATGGAACCTTCGGTTTGGGGTATGAGCCAACAGAAGAAGACCTAATGGAAATGGATTTCAAACCTCAAAGAACCCCTGGTTCACGGAAAAGGGACATCACAATACGTCCCTACTTTAAAACCCTTAATGGCTATTTTGTCAAACTGGGAACAACAATTCCTTATTGTGGTTTCCAAGAGCCATTCTACTGCCCTAAAGCCCAAAAGATGCTTCCGGGAATTGAACTCTTTGCTGATGTACTTAATAAAGAACCCGGAGATCCTTCCCAACATATGGAAGACTTTATGCAACCTAGTCTCTTTGATGAAGTTGCGATGATCATGAAATTTGAAGAACTCCCGAATCCAGTCTACCTGATCAAGTCGGCTCAAGAACCTTTGGCCAATTGGTATACTGAGAAGGAACAGTCTGTCATCCAACCCAGTGTCAACTCAAATCTTGAGTCTACCCTTGTACAACCCAAGTCAAGTTTCCTTGAGTTCGGTCCAAATTCCCCTAGGCCAAGTCCTGAGTTTGATGTAACTGTCGAGGATAATTTCCTCTCTTTCAATAATAATATTCCAACTTTTGATTACATTGTCAATCTTCCCAAGTACATTTTGGCAAAAATAAAAAAAAAATAGAAATAAAAGAAACAAAAGAACAAATAATAATTAGCAAAGAAAATGAACATACATACATTGCATGTGATTGTACATATAAAGATTAAATTGCTGGGTGCCTCAAGAAGTTCGCCGAATGCTTTATGTGGAAGCCAACACAGGATTAGATCCAGCTATTGCAGTACACAAGATTCCAACTTTTCCGGGGGCAAAGCCGGTTAAACAGAAGTTGAGAAGAATGAAGCCAGAATGGTCTTTGAAGAATAAGGAAGAAGTAACCAAGCAGTTAGATAATAAATTCATAGAGCCCATCGCTCAGACTACTTGGCTAGCCAATATAGTGCCAGTTCCGAAGAAGGATGGTAAAGTGAGGATGTGTGTGGATTACCGGGATTTGAACAAAGCCTGTCCCAAGGATGACTTCCCTTTACCACATATCGACCTGCTAGTTGACCGGATGGCCGGATATGAGACAGTCTCTTTGACTGATCTTGCTGTAGGGTACAACCAAATAATGATGTATCCTCCGGATAAAGAGAAAACAGCCTTTATCACAGAATGGGGCACCTATTGCTATAGAGTTATGCCTTTTGGGTTGAAGAATGCCGGGGCAACCTACCAAAGAATGGCTACCACTATCTTCCATGACATGATCCATAAGGAAGTAGAGTTGTACGTGGATGATATGGTTATTAAGTCAAAATCAGCTGAAAACCATGTTCATGAGCTTGAGAAGTTCTTCCTTAGACTTCGAAAATACAATCTAAAGCTCAATCCAGCTAAGTTTCTCTTTGGTGTAACTTACGGGGTATTCCTTGGTCACCTAATTAGTAAAAGAGGTATTGAAATTGATCCTTCTAAGTCAAAAGCTATTATAGAAATTCCACCTCTGAAGACCGAGAAAGAAATCTGTGGTTTTCTGGGTAGACTACAATACATCAGCCGATTCATCTCGCAATTGGCCGACACGTGCGGTCCAATTTTCAAGCTTTTAAGAAAAGGAGTTTCCAAAGAGTGGAACGAAGACTGTCAAAAAGCCTTTGAGAAAGTCAAACAATATTTGCTAACCCCACCAGTCCTGCAGCCTCCTAGGTTAGGAAAGCCAATATTACTTTACTTGTCAGTAACTGATGAAGCCATAAGAGTTTTATTAGCTCAACAAGCAGAAGACTCCAAAGTCGAGAATGCCATTTACTACCTCAGTAAAAGGATGTTGGGATATGAACTTAAGTACAATCGGATCGAGAAACTTTACCTAGCCTTAACTTGGGCCTGCACAAGGTTGCAACACTATGTCTCCTCTTACACCACTTATGTCATCGCAGAATCGAGTCCCTTGAAATTCCTTATGGAAAGGTCGGTTTTGGACAGTAAAATGGCTAAGTGGGTATCAGTGCTTGCAGCCTTCGATCTAAATTTTGTTCAAAGAAAAGCAGTTAAAGGTGGATCCATAGCCGACCAATTGGCTGAATTGCCTGTTTCAGATCAAATGCAAGAGATAGAATTCCCCGATGAAAATCTCTTAAATGTGAACAATACCCCTTGGGAACTGTACTTTGATGGAGCCTCTAACCATCATGGTAATGGGATCGGAATAGTATTCAAAACTCCTTGTGGTGAATACATCCCAATTGCAGTCAAACTAGGCTTTAGGTGTACCAACAATGAAGCAGAGTATGAAGCCTGCGTAAAAGGGTTAGAAGCAACCCTAGACCAAAGAATAAGAAGTTTAAAGGTCTTTGGTGACTCCAATCGAATAGTCTTCTAAGCCCTAAGAAAGTGGAAGATAAAATAGGAGTGTCTGGTCCCTTACCTTCGACGCTTAGATGAACTAGCCCAGCAATTTGATGATTTGGCCTTCAACTATTTACCAAGGGCCAATAATCAATTTGCTGATGCCTTAGCCACTTTAGCTTCAATGATGGAAGTTGGGGAAGGAAAAGTCATCCGACCACTGATAGTTCAACTTCAAGAACAGCCAGCATTCGTAATGCACATGGAAGATGACAAGCCATGGTATTGGGATATCTTGAATTACCTAAAAAATGAGAAGTACCCGGAAGGTTCAAAGAACCCTGAGACAGTTAGCAACCAGCTACATCCTCATTGGAGATGTGTTGTACAAAAGAGCTTGGAATGGCATCCACTTAAGATGTGTAGATGAAGTAGAAGCCGAGTCAATCATGGAATCCGTACATGGTGGTGAATTCGGTCCACACATGCATGGGATGGCCTTAGCTCGGAAAATCACGAATTTGGGTTACTACTGGTTTACCATGAATGTAGATTGTGTAAAACACGCACAACACTGTCATGAGTGCCAGATCTTTGCCAAGCTACAAAGGCAACCACCGGTTACTTTGAATCCAATCTCTTCGCCATGGCCCTTTGCTACTTGGGAAATTGATGTGATTGGAAAAATTCACCCAAGAGCCTCGAACAGCCACCAGTTCATTTTAGTAGCCGTGGATTACTTCACAAAATGGGTTGAAGCGGCCTCTTACTCAGTTTTGAACGCCAAAAAGGCAACACAATTCGTCCGTACTAACATCCTATGTCGATGTGGATTACCTTTTGAAATCATCACTGATAATGGAACTCATTTTCAGAAGGAATTTGCAAGTCTCCAAAAGGAAAAGAAAATCCAGCATCATAAGTCTTCTCCTTACAGACCTCAGACAAACGAGGCTGTAGAGGCTGCAAACAAGTCCATCAAAGTCATCCTCCAAAAGATGGTTCAGAACCATAGAAGTTGGCATGAACAGTTACCCAATGCCTTATGGGGTTACAGAACTACCATCTGCACGCCAACTGGGGCAACACCGTATTCCTTGGTATATGGGATGGAAGCGGTATTCCCCATTGAACTCGAAGTTCATTCAGCCAGAATCATCCAAGAAAGCCAGATCAGTGAGGCCGATTGGATTGGCAATTATCATCACCAACTCCTCGGTCTGGATGAAAGAAGACTACAAGCTTTGCATCAGATTTAGAGTTATCAAAGGCGAATGGCTAGACATTTCAACAAGAAAGTCAAAGACCGAAAGTTGGAAGAAGGCTGTTTAGTCCTTAAAGAAATCAGAGCACCAATCATAGATCCCCTTGGAAAGTTCCGCCCTCATTGGGCAGGACCTTATCTTCTAAAGAAAATTCTCTCCGGCGGAGCAGTCATCCTAGCAGATCTAGATGGTTTGGAGTTCATAAACCCATGCAATTTAGATCAACTAAAAAGATATTATATATAAATCACATGCATTGTAACAGAATTATGTGAACCTAATTCTCCTTTTCTAAAGAAAAGAAAAGAAAATATTGTACTACGGAGATACGTAGGCGACCCTTTCAGTCTCGGTTCAAAATTAATAAAATTTCAATTTTCATCTCATTTTCTTTGCCAATTATAATAAAAAAAGAGAAAAGCTCGCTAAGTTGAAAACCCGAAAGGGCGACTTAGGCAAAAATTAGAGCTAAAAAAAAAAATTTTGTACTTGGGAAGAAAAGTCCTTAAGTCCAAAAATTACGAAATTTCAAAATTCGGGTTAAACCTGAGAGTCAAAAATCCAAAAAAAAAATTCAAATTCAAAAGTCAAAATTGACAAAATCGAGTCAACTTAAAAGTCTAAGCCTCTAACTCATTGCTGGGGGCAACGTCCTTCGCGTCTTCCTTAGATTCTATGTCTTCTCTCAACTCCGCCACCTTTGGAGTCAACTTGATCTCTTCGCCAAAATCCTCATCATCACCAGCAAAAATCTGTGTCCATCCTTCTAGCCTACTTAGCGGAATGTTCCTCCTCGGTCCCTCAATTGGCCATACATAAGCAATGAACCAGGCTCGGTATTTGGGAGAAGTCTGAACCCTGGAAGGATCGGGAAGAGGTTTCACCATGCAATGATCCCTTACTCAGACTTTGAGAATGGCACGCAAAACTTTCCAACTAATAGGAGAGTCATAAGCGTGACCATCCAGAATAGGGACAAATTGGTAAATGCCCATTTGTCGTAAAACGCGAGAAGCATTATACCACGAACAATGGGTAAGGCCAGGAACAAACGACCGAAAATCGCCAAACGACATTTTTTACTTGTTTTTGGAATTTTTGAAAATTTTAACTTAAAAGTTGGAAAGAAAACAAACCGTAACAGAGTTAACCCCTAATTACAGTCAAAATTTCAGTTAATAAAAACCGGAATTTTGACTTTAAAATGCCCAGCAGAGTCGCCAAAAAACTGTTGTCGTTCATTTTTCGGATTAGGGATTTTGGATTTTTACCAAAAACAGTGACAAAACACTTTTGGTTTGCAATGCCGAAACTAGTCGGTCTTAAAAACAGTTTTAAGAGTCGCCACCCGATTTCGGAAAACCAAATTTTAATTTTTCAAAAATGACTCCGTTTTTATTATGAAAAGGCACTGATCAAAGTTTTAAGAGATCAGGTAAGGGGGTAAGGTACGACGGTTTAAGTTTTACTTAAACCGCCGGCCGGTAAAACTGGCCTCTTGGTTTGTTTTTCTTTCCAAAATTTAAGTTTGATTAAAAATCCGTTGCGTGATTTAAGACTAGCGATGTTCCTAAATGGCGATTTACGGTCATTTGCGAAAAACACATTTAAAAGGCGGTAAATTTGCGGAAATTTAAGTGCGGAAAGTAAATCATTCAAACCCTAAAACTAATTATTCTTTCTCCAATTCGGAGAAAATAATTACAAACCAATCCTAATTTAATTACAATCTACCCTTTGGTTCCCAAATTAAACCCAAACACCCAAAATATGAAAATTAAAGCAAGTTTGGAAAATTACGAAAAAGTCCTCGAAATTTAGAAAAATAATAAAAAGGTCCCTAATTTAAAATAAAATTACCATTCAATCCTTAAACCATCATTCTTGCCTAAAACAGTCCAAGAAAACATAGAAAGCATGCAAAATTAACACTTGAAACTAATTATGCAAAATTACAATTTGGTCCTTTATTTTTCAAAAATTACCAAACTACCCCTAGGTCATGTAAATCATACATCATGCCATCCAAAATTTTCAAAACAATCCACAATTAACTGCAGTCACCAAAAAGACCTATATCGATATGAAATTGCAAAACAGTCTTTACATTCAAAATGCATTTCAAAACAACCCTTTCGATTATTATTCACTTCACATGATAGTCTTTGGAATATATGAACCAACATCAATCATCTTATACTCAACCAAAATGGTTTCAATGCAGGGATAACATGCATAAGCAGTGAACATTGAGAACATTTCAGCAAACAGTAACTATTTCATCACATAGCATGGTTAACTTCAAAAAGGTTATTGCAAACTGGGCACATAACAATGAGTAGCATGCTTTCACAGAGCTATTCCACGACTAAGGGATTAAAATCAGACGGGGGGGGGGGGGGGGGTCGTGTAGAACTATTATGCTGGAACATTTTTTAGGAAAACAAGAAATGATTCCACAGATTGGGGAAACAGGTTTATCAACATACATTTCTTGAACCTATTCTCATGAACAACAAGACAACATTCAATTTGGCTTATGATATCAACCAAGGATCATAAAAGAAATTAGAAACAAGTTTCATGCCATTCTTTTTTCAATAAATGGAGTAACAAAGTTACATTCAATATGTTCCCCCAGCAGCTATAACAGTTCCCTAAGACATCCTCCATTGAACAGATTAATTGTTAAAAGGGATAACAACAAACAACATGAAATCAAAGGCAATTACCATGTCTAACAGAACTCTTAGTTAACCAAGGGAATTATCCAACATCAAAAAGGCAATTAAACATGTAAATTGAAGGCAGCAGAATTATAAAAAAAAACAAACAGAAATATGGGAACAAAAGAGTAGAATTCTGTAGTTGCACCATGAACTACATTTAACAGATTGTAAGGCTGATCAGCCAGGTGTTCCATTATTTTAGCAAACCTATTTCTGGAAATTTGAGAGCAATACAATGCGCCTAACAAAGATACATTGTAGCGAGCAAAATCTTTCGAATCAAACAGGGAACAACAAGATTTTAAACTCAAACATACTTACTCCAGCATACCATAAAAAAGGTGCATTCTTTGAACAATCTGCATAAGCAAATCTATTCTACAACCACAGACTTCAATTTTTTTTAATTGGAGAACACAAACAGAATGTCATCTTAGCCAAGCAACAAAAATTGAAATGTAGGCATGAAACATAGGCCTGAAGACAGACAAGTAACAATAATTGAACATAAATAACCAGCAGCAAAAATGTTAATGATGGCCATCTCAAACAGAAATTGAATAAAAGAAGATCTTGCGCAAAGATCCAGTTGGGGAGAAAAAGAACTATAATAATAACCATGACTGATTCTGCCTATTAGTATCAATATAAGAGCATCATAGACTAAACATCAATTCAATGAAACCAAGATATCACTCATATATGTTCAAGGCCAAAGAAGACAGATCTAAAATACATTCACTATTCGAAACAATTCAATAATCCAAAATAAGAATATAACTCAGAAAACAAAAACAAAGATAAAACATAATAATAATATAGAACTGAAACAGACACACAACTAAATTAATCTGGTTCCCTATTCAAAATATCAAGCATGTTTCAGAAACAAAGATAAAATGAATTAAAGAAGAGAAAATGAATCAGAGAAGAGTACCTCAAAAGTCTTTTAATTCCAAATCAGAAATGAATATCTAGATTTTACAACAATCCGCTACTTCCACAGAAATTCGAGAAAATGAAACAAATATACTAAATTCAATCTACCCTCTCGATTATTCTTGATTTCAAACTAAAATTTGAAATCGGAACAAAAAGAAAGAAAAACCTAATTTCTAATTGAAATCCCCCAATTTTCCCCAATTTACAGAAACTCAAAAGCCCTAGCCCCAACTCTTACTCGTTTTCTCTCTTTGATTTTCTCTCCATCCCTATCTGGCGTTGCCACTCAACACGATGCTTCTCCCCCCTTATTTCTGGATTTGCTTCCTCTTTTTGTTAGCAGATATCGTCCACCTGCTTTTCCTTCGGTCTCGCGTCTTCATCGTCGCCACTCCTGCTTCGTGTTCAGCCCACTTTCCATCTTAGTTTCCTTCTTCTTCGTTTCCACGTTTCAGTCGTGCTTTCACGTCTTCGTGCTTCTGTCGTGCTTCACGTCTTCGTGCTTCTTGTTCTCGTCTGCGTTTCTTTCTTTCCTTTCTGCATTTCTCTTTCGTTTATTTTTTTTATTCTCCTGGCCTCAAAACGACGTCGTTTTCCCCTTGCATGCTGCGTTTCAACTTTAATGAAACGACGCCATTTCATCATTTAATGAAACGGCGTCGTTTTGGGCGGCTGAAACCAAAGATATAAATCTTGAATAAAACTAATTCCGGTTTGGTTCAGTTTTATTTCCTTTTCCTTCCTTCTCTTTTCTTTAATTTCTTTTTCAACCCCTCTTCTTTCCTCCTTCGTTCATTTCGTCCTTACTTCCCTCAAATCTTCTTCTCTACTTCCAATTTCTTTTCAATTACATCCTTTTTCTTTTATTTTACTTCCCAATTTCACATTTTCTTCTATTTTCTCTCAAATTTCTTCTTTCTTTTATTTTCTTCACATTTTTTCTTTTTCTTTTTTTTTTCCTTCTAATTCTTTTCTTTTATTTTTTTTTAATATTTTTTCTTCTTTTATCAAAAATAAAAATAAAAATACATCAAATAAATATTTTTTGAAAGAAGAGGAATTTTAAATTAAATTGAAAACATTAAAATACTTTGGGAGATGGAGAAAAACGAGCTTTTTTTTTTAAAAAAAATTCTACAAACTCAAACCCAGAACATAAATCGACTTTGGCTATTTTTCGGGGGCAAAAAATCGAGCTTCAACACAAGGAATGTACCATTGCACCTCATCCGGACCTAACTCCAACAGCCAAGAGGTCCAGGCATCAACCGAGGGTTGAGTAACCAGAATCCTTCTCATCCGGTACTGTGAGACATTATAAGGAGTGACAGAAGGAATTGCGACCACCCGCAGATGATCCTTAAGCCAAATTTGAAGAATGACCGGAGAGACAGTCCAACCTTCGAAACCCAAAGCTGCCCTATCCAAGCTCCTTAGGGTTTCAACCAAAATAATACCACCAATACAATTCATCCCTTCCATTTGTTGAACCAAGGGGCAAAATCGGAGATCTCCAAATCCTAGCTCATTGCTAAACAAAAAACAAGTCAAAAAGCAGAAACAAAGGCACGCATTCTAAGCCTCATTTGTTCTGGATTCTCGGGATTAACTTCCAAAAATTCATCAATCAGAAATGGCAGAATCACTTTCTGGCTATCCACAATCATTCTTCGAGAATATGCCCTCGAAAAATGAAAAAGGGTTTCAAAAGATCCTAAATAGCCTACTCTGATGTCAAGCTTAACCAGAGGACCATTCGGATCACACCCAATAATTGCACAAAATTCCTTAAAGAGAGGACACATCTCTTCCATCATAGCACCAAACCTGAAAATGTGCGTATCAGGATCCCAAAACCTAATGCAAACGCGGAGAAAATCTCAATCTATTACTATTCCCCTTAGGGTAGTAATAGCAGACACACCATATTGTTGTAGATTAATCCTTTCCACCTTCAAAAGACTTTTTGTCCAATTGTGCATAACATGGTTGAAGTATAGATTCATTCTCCTCGAAAAAAAGGGATTTTTGAGCCGGAAATTGACCTTTCTCACACATGAATCGAGAAAGAATGAAGAAAACCCTATTTATAGAAAAACAGAGGTCAAGGGCGTTCCTGGCCGCCGTCCACGGCGCCCTTGGCCGCCTTCCAAGGGCAGCCCCGGCCGCCCTCAGTACGGATTTTTGCTTCCAAAACAGCAAAATCCCATTCCAATTAGGTTGATTCCCTTCTTAATTCGTGGATTCTTTCCTATTTTCATAAGATTTCTTCCTATTTCACAAAATGTCTTCCAAAATTGGAGTTTTCATTCAAAGTTAGTCCATGATTTGAATCATTTTCATAAAATTAAACAAGGAACAATTTCTCAAAAATCTCAAGTTTTATTAATAAACAATTTTCATTACATCAGTTTTGATTTTCCTACTAGCATTAAAAGGAAGATTAAAATTGCAAAATTGCCATTACTGGCGTCTGGGGATAGTACATTCCCCTAGATTTTTGCTGTGAATCCAACCGATCCCATTTGGAGAAATTTGGTTGCGATTGCAGCATCTGGCCTGGACGTGCTCCAAAGATACCGTTATTCCAGGAGCTTGTCCAAGTCTACAAGCCCTAGAAAAGTCCGTCTTCCTTCCCGAGGACGACGGTTTTTGCCAGGGCCAGCTTTTTCCTACGCCTCCCGTACACGAGGGATTATCTTCTGAAGGTGATTCCCGGATCGAAAGTCGGAAAAATCAAATAAAAACATTTTTTCCATAACTTCTCCATAAGAATTTTCAAAAGAAAACTTGAGAGAAAACATTCCAAGAGAGCAAATGAGTGGTGAGTGGAATGTGAAGAGAAAGATCACCTCCCCTCCCCTACTCCCATATTTATAGGCAAACTCCCGAAACGCGGGTCTTCCTCGCGCGGCCAAACTCCGACCTCAAGATTCGCGATTCAGAACACCAGTGAGCTTCATAAATCATATTTATGTCGCCCAGTGGGGGGCAACTGTGAATACTCGAATTTTGAGGCCCGGAAAATGATTTTCCGTAGATCGCGAACAGCCGCGCCGGACCGGAAATTTTCGTAAAACAGCACCGGAGCATGCCTTCATGGTACTTGAAATTTCCGGGATTTTACGAGGGTCATAGAAATGCCCTCAGAATAGCTATCTGAGTCCTGGAGCGTCCCGAAAAGGCTCCGGAATGAAAAACGCGCGAGTTGCAGAGGGAAGGCAGTCCCGACCGCCCAAGGAAGGCGCCCCTGGCCGCCCTCCAAGGCAGCCCAGACTGCCCTCTGGAGGCAGCCGCCCTCCAAGGGCGTCCCTGGCCCCCCTCCAGGGCAGCCCTGCAAGGGCAGCCCCGGCCGCCCTCGACAGCAGTCCAGGCCGCCCTCTGTTGACTTTTGGTCGAATTTCACCTATAAATACCCCCCAAAACCATCATTTTCTTCATATCTTGATCTGTGTTGACAGCCGCTCTCTTCTCCCTTCTTGCCTACGGTGATTCTTCATCTCAAAGGCAATTCTTTACTGCTTTTTGCATTGCATCTCTTTGATAACTCTACATTTGCATACATTAATCATATAAAAATAAGTCCAAATCAAGCTGAAGCTAAGGAGCGGACGTCAACTGCCACAGGTATACTCCGAAACTCTTTCTGTTTGATTTAATCCTCTCATATTGCATCCTGCATCATGCATACATAATATTCTGCACCTCACGCATACACGTTTTGGCAAAATATGCCGTTGTTGACGCTTGATTTTTGCCCCTAAAAAATACCAATGATGATCAATGCTCTACGCTCGAGATATCCAGAATTCTCCTCGATTCGATCTGTCGTTCTTCAAAATATTTTAATCTCTCGTATCTTTTAAAATAAAATTCTCAAAATTTCTTTTATTTTCCTTTAAAGAAAAAGGGGTATTTAATGGAAAAATTCTCTTTTAAGTTGCCAATTTTAAGAAAATTCAAATATTCCAAGAAAAATCAAAAATACTCCAAAACATTGTGGTTTTCC